>OMLB01016174.1:9469-22627 GCA_900302555.1 Myripristis jacobus | reverse complement strand
GGAGAGAGAGAGAGAGAGAGAGAGAGAGAGAGAGAGAGAGAGAGAGAGAGAGAGAGAGAGAGAGAGAGAGAGAGAGAGAGAAAGAGAAAGGGAGTGTGTGTTTCTGCAGCTGGAGCCAGAGGTCAAGCCCTGAGCACTTTAATCCCCACTTCCACAAACTGGCTGCGTTTCCACTGCATGTCTGCAATCTGTGTGTTTACTCACTTGTAAAATGAAAACATAAAGGAGAAGGTGGCTAACAATGCCAGCCAGAGAGAGCCATGCCATTTGTGACAAGATATTGCGTGGTAGTAAAGTGCTTTTTGGCAGCTGTCATGCAGATTGGTCTGGCCTCCCTCCCGTTCAGATGTAATATATGATATGATGCCTGACATTGTTGAGGCTTTTTTTTTTTTTTTTTTTTAAATCGTTGGATTTTAACCACAGAGATATGTAAAATGACTGCAATGAATCTGGATAAAAGTAGTTTTAAAGTTAACTTGGGAACAGCCCATTAGTAGGACAATGCAAGCGAGCTAGCCTACCAGACTAATGACGATACTTTATGTAAAATCTGCTCATCACCACACATGCAGACTCAAGCAGCGCAGGGTTAGGAAAGCCACTCCAACCACGATCCATTCTGCAAATCAAAGAAATTTAGTTGTGGAAGATTTGTGGCTGAGATGACTCGCGTCTCTCTGGGTGACCTCCAGTCAGCGCTGCTTCCTTATCAACTCTGACTGATTCTGCTGAGGATGATTGACAGCAGCGGCAGCCATTCTAGTTTGAATTAGAAAACTCCAGAGCCAATCAGGAGGTGTTTCCCTCCTGCAGGAGGCGTTTCCCTTATTAAAGTCAAGTTTAAATATATTTTATATAAAGCTGAACATTCAGAAAAAATGGTATGGGTAATTTATTAATCAGAAAGCCATAATTCATTAGTTGCTGAATATGCTTTTGGGTTTGGGTGCATCCCTAACAACAACCCTTGGGAATCAAAAATGAACTAATTTGCATTGGCTAATTGGTCTGGCGATGCCAGGCTAGCAAAACTGCGTCATAAAATGTTGTGAAATGAGCAGAAAATCTGAAATGCAGATTACTGAATATGTGCACTTGATTCAACACTGAATTCAAGGGCTTCTCAATGACTTTTATGTCAAATTGGTGAAATTCCTGAACTCCTGAAATCAGCATGTTTTTGGGGACATTCATCAGCAGGAGTGGCATGTCTATGTAGTCAAAACAAGGGGCTGCAGAGGCATTTTTTTTAATCATCATTGTCAAGAAATTATTTAGTGTAATATTATTGCTTCATCAATGCAAATATCCATCAAATGCTTTTCCTCAGGACATAAAGTGCATAAAGTGCAATGGTTAGGTCAAGGATTTTAAATGAACATGTATTTGTAACTTTTTGACATGGTGCTCATTTTACACAATTTTGAGAGACTAACTACTATTTCATATTGTACTGATATATTTTCTAGTTTTAGTACATCACACTACACTGTATTTAGCAAATGCTGCCATGTTAGCAATCCATATTTGGGAAATTAATTTTGCCTGCAACAATTACACGTCAAATTAGGTGTTTTATTTGGTATTGTTGGCTCCGAGGGGGACTGCACCTTTTCTGGAAGACAAGATGTTTACTGTTGCCTTGTTTTTCTTCTCTTTTCTCCATCATTAAGTCTAACTCGCCAACTATCCATGTCTCAGCTTCGCTCTCATGTTTGTAAAAGAATCCTATCAAAGAGACTCACCGTGTCTTGGACGTGCCAAAAATGCAATAATTCCTCAATTTGGAGTGGCAGTACAGAGTTTTGACTTTGCTAGGATTTTTTTTCTTTTAAATCGACCTATATTTTCTTGTTCTTAGTGTTTTCATCCTTTGTACAGGCTCTTGACACGGCTGCTTGTGATAATGGATTCACAGACAGAAAACCTTTTCTACTATTTTTCTCTCACTGAACGTCTTACTGGAGAAGGAGCAGCAGTTAAATCCCTCAACTGGAAGTGACGAGATGTGTTCTAAAATGAAAGTGGGGGGGACAAAAAGGATTGAGAGTAAAAACATTTTTTTAAAAAAATCAAACAAAATATACCTTTCAAGGATAGTTTACAGCAAAATGCTAAGGCACTTACAGACTGGATCCTGTTACAAAATGTTTTTTTTATGGCTATATACCATCATGGAACTAAACTCTTCATTTTTAAAGGAATACTTTTCATTGACAGCAGACTCAGGCCAGGGCTCGGGCTTTAGTCAGGCCTTTCACTTTATTTTACGGCCCTCCACAGACAAAAGATGAATGGGAAAACTTCCCCATGCAGTAAACACATGGCCGTCCCTTTTGTCCTTGTTTGCAACAACACAGGGACATATGCTGCATTTTCAATAAAATGCCCCAATCCACATGTCACCAGCATCCAATCTGTTCAGGCACTCTAAAAACTGGAGGTCTAACATGTGCTCTGCTAAGATCCAAAGGGAACCAATACACTGGAAAAAAAAATCCCTGAAAGAATCTCACACAGATGTCTCACGAGTCCCATGTTTTAGCTGAAGTTTGCTGAGCAAATTTGATGAGTATTAATGATGAGATTAAAAAAACAAACAAACATTTAAACAAACTCCCAACAGTCAAAACAAACAAACACACACAACAATTTTCTTGATAATAATGATATTCCCCCTGTATTCAAGCATTTATGTTGGAAAATAAAATTTAAAAAAATACAGTCTTGATCACTACCAATCCCCAAAGTCCAACAACAGTTTTGTGCAAAGTTGACATTAACTCAGTATTTCTCCTTCTTCCTCATTAATATTTAAGTTCATTCATAATTAATAAATGCCCACATTACAATGCAGACAGGCTCGATGGATACTGCTGCATGTTACAGGTTCATGGACGTACCACCAGGATTCATGAACGCCTCATGAAAGTTACTTCACCCCCGTCACTGCACTCTGAAGGCTCCTGGAGGCTCTTGGAGGCTCTTGGAGGCCCTGTTCTTTCTCAGAGTGTAGCAATGGGATGTGGCAGGGAGCTCTGCATGCCACCCATTATCATAAATCACAGCCATTGTAAAATAGTGGAGTGTGGTAAATATAATGCAGGCAATAGAACTGATTGAGTGGAGAACTGCTGGCCGGTCTGTTCATAACAGCTGCTGTTGGGGGGATGAAGTCATGTGGTTAAGATACATGCACCCACACAAACACACACAACGTGGCACAATAAACTTTCCAACTATCTGCCAACTTGTGAAAAAAACAAGCAGCCAGTCCAATTACATAACACAATTCTGACCAATTTTCTTTTGATGCAGATGCCATTGCGGCTCTCTCACCACCTCCCTCAGCGTGCCTGCAACTTTGTTTTTCTCTCCGCTATTTGTTTCCCAGCGAAGCAGATAGATCCAGCAGGGCCGTGAAAACATGATGGTGCCTTCAAGCCCCAGTGTCAGAGTGGCACACCTCTCTTTGCACCACATTGGTTTTTTTTATGGGTAGAGGACAGGGCAAGTGTGGACAGTAGCAACACTGAGAGGACATAATGATAGCTGTGGTGGCCTTGGCAAAAAAAAAGTTAATTGACTGCATGTAGGTGGTCATTATGGTAACATATGATTTGATAGGTGAGAGAGAGGGGGGGAAAAGAATAAAGCATCATCAGAGGCACTTGTTTTTGTGAAAATATCAAATTTTTGTTTGATTTTTGTTCACATCAAAGAAGATGATGACCTCATGATACTCATCAACTGGAGGGCACTGTTTAAGATTACCACAAAATCCCCACACAGAGTGAGCTGTAGGCTTGGATAATGGATGGCATAATATATCACAATTCCCTTTATCTCATTGCCAAAATGTGACAATCCGTGTCCAAAAATGACCTATATTTCACTCTGTTTCACAAATGAGATGACTCAAGCATCAAAATTTCACCAGCTGTCCATTGTAATTATATTATTTGCATTTTGTGAAAACAGTGGTTTAAAACTGATTACATTTTGAAAGCTGAGCCATTGGTGGAAAGATTTGTAACTGTTTTATGGTTGTTGCAAATTGTGGTATCAAACCATATCATGGGATATTGTCTTATTGTTGCTACATGACAAGATTCCTGCTGTTTTAACAGGTTTGGGTGTTAGTCCTTAGTCTTTCAAAGCAATAAAATCGCTCAGGGTTGGGTTCAGGGCAGATTATGTTTAGTTAGAAGCTCCTTAGCCATAAATGCTGATGAACTGAGACATTATCTCTAAAATTAGGCAGCATTAACAGAACAGCTGTGATTGTACTGCATCACCCCAAAGGCATAAAGGTCAAATGAAATACTAATAATCTAACCCCATTTTTCTTGACTGGGCCTGTTCATTAGCTTTACTTCTTTTTCCTGAGGTCAAACACCAAGCCATTGCCGCGTCAAAATGTATTCAGTCTATGACAAATTCAGTTCAAAGTCAATACCACAGTCACACTGCAGTCCTAAACATTCAGTTCTATATTCTAGGTTTTTGCTCAGCTCAGCATTTTTGGTCTGACTGTACGCCTTCATTTTGGATAGAGATCCATATCTGATATCAGTTTAATCCTGGCAACCTCGCTGTGCCTAAAACTGGCCGCTAAAGCCAACAGCCATGTTTTTTCCAGTCAAATAGAAGTAGTTACAGCAACTGAGATCTGGCCAGTGGAGATTAGAGGCATAATACAGACTGCAGTCACATAGCCACAGATCACATATAATCAAATTTAGGAAAATATGTGAATGAAGTCCAAAACTGTAATTCGTCCTGCAAATAAAACACTGGATTTGAGTCATGGAGGACAGAAAATCGTGAATCAGTGCACTTTGAGCCACAGTGTAAATGGAGTCCCAAAAGGGGGAAAGTCCAAGTTCCAGCAGTGTTGGAGTTTTATAGACTGACACATTCAAGTCAAGTACTGGGTGAAAGGTTAACCATTGTCCAGAGGTGCAGTCACACTACAGTGTTGGCCATGTATCCTGTAACTCCTCCACTAGCACTACAGAGGCTGCTGTAGCTGAGGCTGTCAAATGTTCTTGATAAAGCTGAATAAAAGCTCCACAGCCCTGATGTTTCAAACTACTGCTCATTAGATAATTTTTTCCCTCTTCTGATGTACGAAAGAAGAAAGACATTAGTATTTTCTGAGCAGGAACAGTGAAACAGTGCAGCAGGAGTGGACAAATTTGTTTTAATGATGATAATCAGCAATATTTTTCAGCAGGATAAAACGCATTAATACAGGAGAAAAAATGAAAATGCATAATTTTGTCATTCCAGCATAACCCCCTGAAATTATTTGCATTGCTCTCAGGGGCTAGAGAAAAAACAACAACAAAAAAAAACAAAACAAGACAGAGCGCATAAATAAGACAGATTAATTAGATCACAATGTAAAATGAATGGAAAGGATTTTATGAATTCATATTAGTCAAGACTGAAGACCACGACTAATGTACCTGCTGTATATGTATATTTTGATCATTTAACTGGAGACACTATCCAGAGTGACTTACAGTGCCTGAGTGGTAGCAGGTCAGTGTTGTGTTCAAGGACCTGGGACCTTTCAGTTATGACATAATCCCTCTAAACAGTTTAGGCTTCCCCTGACTATTGTTGAAAATCCTAATTTCTTTGTATGTAATGAATGGCAATTGAAGCTCTAAATCTACCATAACTATCTAAACCTTGAATAGAAATATGGACACACTGATCATGAAATGAGATTATTTTTAATCCATCCTCTGCAGTGTTACTATTTTGTAGTTCCTTGAAGCTGGCAAAAGTTAGTTTATAGCTGCTTCAGCATTTTTGCTTTAATGCCACAGGAACATGGGATATAGGCTATTTAAATAGGTTTTGGATTCTGGGCCTCATTTTGACTGCTGTTGCCCAGAGTGTTGCTAATATGTATTGACCCCCAAAAAGAAAGATTTTCAGAGGTGTCTTTTTCCCAAGTGTAATTGAAAAAACACACACATACAACACTGTAATACTGCCAGGACTTGGGTGACTGCATGCAACTGAAATTAATTTGTTGTCGGTTTGAGAGCTTGAAGGAAGAAACACTTACACACACACACACACACACACACACACACACACACACACACACACACCTTGAAGCGACTGGTTGCCACAGAGGACACATATCAGGCTTCTTTAATGACTTCAGGAACACTGCCAAAAAGAGTTTTTCCCTCCATTTTCTCTCTATATTCTTTCTCCTTCCTGTCTCGTTCCCTCTCACTCTTGATAGACTGAGTGAAAAAGTCCATTAGTTGTTTACATATCCCACTTTCGCCTCCTTCACTTGTGAATTAATGTAGCAAAACACGCAGACCCCTTTTCTCTTCTCTTCTCTAGGGAAGGTTCTCACATTTAAAAGCCCATAATCAAACACCTACACGTTAAATGGAAAGCCATTAACGCTAATGGTATATCTAGGACTGAGTCTAGATCAAACCTTGAAGTATCGCAGACTATTAGGGCAGCACAAGGACTTTATCCTCATGCGTTAAAGCACACTGTTAGTCATTAGCACCGCTGCTGTCGTTCATTTCAGCTAAATGGTTCTTTATCAAAACCCCATGCCAAACAGCTACATGAGGGCATGAGATCTGAGCAAGGCCATGATGTCACTGAAGCTGGGCCTTGGTGAAAGCTGGCAGTTTCAAAAGGGAGAAAAGTTTAAGCATAGGAAAGTTTATCTTGTCATTTTCCTTCTTGCTGTGTTATAATTGCACCATGTGAGAGCTGGGATGCAGGACCTAAAATTAAAAATATTGCAGAATGTTACAGCTTTGTTCAGATTGCAGGCTGCTTTGTTTCTTCAATCCAGTCTCTAAGATTACCTCTCCACACTGTTTAGTGCAAGTGAGCAGGTTGGATTGGTGTGTTCAGGTACCGTTACAGGCTATCTGCATTGGTTGATGTTGTAATAATGTAGGTGTGTGCACTTAAACTTGAGGTAACGTGATGCTGATTTTCATCAAGTTATACATGCATCATCTCTCCCCTCACTCTATCTTGTATCTATGTACATGATGCAGAATTCTGGAGGAGACTGATATATGCAGCAATGTAGATCTCCATTTTTTCACCTGTGGTGCTCCAGACGTGATGCCACCGTGACGACATGTGATGTTAAGGACAGTTTGAAAACCAGTTTGATCTGATTTGAAAGCACATACCAATGTGGCTTAAATTTGCAAAACTCGGTTTACTTTTTTACTTTTTTTTGCCCATAACTTCACACTTGATAAAATCAATCTGAGTCTAATCTGGATATCCAAAAAACAGATTTGGATTGTCAGTCTGAAAGTCTGAAAGTTTCACCACTCTGCCTCATCTGATGCCAAAATGGAACTACTGAGTGGCCTATATTAAAATGATTTTTATAAACTGTAGGAGGGAAAATTACTTATTACCCTGAATGCCAGTTGCTGCCCACTGGAAATGTGTGGTCACTCCTGGACCCAGTGGGCAGTGTGATCCGGGACGCACCATGGCCCACATGGGGAGGCTCAGCAGCTTTGAATGGCTGCAGACTTTAGCTTTCAAGTTCGATCTTCTGATTCACAAGTTCCTCCAGGTCGCCAAATGTCAAAGACATTTCTCACTCTTCTTCTTTACAAACAGTCTGCTCAGGCAGGCGGCTGCATACTGATGTGTACTGCTGAGGTTATTTTTAGGAGCCTCCACCCCCCCTGTGGAGTTCAGATGGTCCAGTCCGGGGCAGAGGAAGGGGAGTGGTAGGGGACGAGGGGAAATGTTCAACAATGACTGCATTAACATGATGCCCAACATGACCAGCACAACTGGACCTTACTGCTCTGTCAGAACAGCGGATTTATGACTTTTCATTTTGGATTTAACATCTAGAAACCTCTCTTTTTTGTGTGTCACCTTTTTCTGCGTTATATTTCAAAGGATAACATGGAAGTTTGGTGAAGTTTTCTCCAACATGTTGATCACAAGTGAGTATCTCCAAGTTACAGCTGATGTTTTGTCATGGAAGACAGGGAGAACCGAATGCGACCTCTGAACTCTGTGTGTTGTCTTTTCGATGACAGCTGACAGAGCTGCTTGATGACATTCATTAAGGAGATGATTGCTTAATTAGCCTAACGAGTCTGACTTAATGAGGACCTCGGTGGATTGATTAAGCCTTGATGAGAGAGAATATGGCGCCCCGGGCTACTTCATAAAAAATCTCTTCAAGTCGATTATTGTTGTGGCTGCACTAATTGAAGTTTAAATAGAGGGTTGGGGTGCTGTTAAACCTCTACTTTTCAGTAGATAGCAGTGTAAACATTTAGTAACAACAGCCATAAAATAGTACTGTAGTACCGTGGGTCGCTTAGCGCAGTTTGGAGCTCTTTTGATAACAAGGGTCACCTTTGATTCATAAGAAGAAAAGAAAAGGAATTTAGAGCACTCCAATCTCAACTGAGAGGTCTTTATTGTTTGAAGGCCGTGGGCTGATTTCAACTCTCTGCAGCTGAATAAAGGCTGTTTCTGTGGCAGGACGGGCGTAGGAATGATAGTGAATGTGTGTGGGCGCGGGGTTCACAAGGTTACTTTTCAAATGTAAGCTGCTGGCGAGTACAGTACAGATCACCTGCCTGAAACTGTAGTCGCTAATGAAGTCGGTGGGAGTACTCCGACTCAGTGATGCAGTTTGATAAGTCTGAGTTGAATTTGTTACTTTGTGTCTAAAACACAGAGAACATCAGTATTACATTCTTTAAACATAAATGTGAAATGAATGTAAATTAGACAACCACAAATTGCGTGTTTTCAGAAAGTACCTGTTGCCTGATTTTTTTTTTTTCTTCTGTGGATCGCAGTTACCATGTTGCTAATCACACTTATGTAATCCCATTATATGTAATTTGTCACTTCCTTACCATGGTGGTCTGTGTGTGTGTGTGTGTGCATGTGTATGTGTGTACGTGGGCTTCTGGGAATGCAGCTTTTTTTTTTTGTAGTCATAAAGTCAGTGCCTCAGTATGCAGACTTTGTACTAACTGATCACTAACAGATGATATTAAGATAACTGAACAGTAAATTTAAAGGGAAAATCCACCCAAAGATGCTCTTGCGCTGTCTGATGTCATCAATCTGTGTTACAGGAGTAATTTAGAGAGTAAGTATTGTAATTTACTTTTTTAGTGAACCCACTTTCCTCAACCTGGAGAAAGTGACAATGACAGTGATAGTGATAACAAAGTAAGAGTGAGTCTTGCTGCTGCATTGCATTCTGGTCCTGGTGTATCCTGCTCTGCTCTGTCCCTTTCTGCCATGGATTTCTCTCAGGAGCAAAATGGTGGCTCTAGACAGAAGGCCTCGCTCTTTGATTGTGAGGAACCGACACCGCTCATGTTTTTTGATGCTGAAACCTCTTCTGTTATCAAACTCACGGCATGGAGATGCACCATCTACTTTTGGCCAGTTGTTCACAGGAATAATAAAAATACATCATCAAATAGCAACTTAATCAAGAAAAACCTGGTTCATTGCCCAGAGCTTTTTTCTTTTTTTTTTTTTAACAATGTTCAAGTGTGGGAGGATCTTTTTTGGGGGGGTCAGAACTTAATATCATCTGAAAGTTCCCCCTATGCAAAGGTTTACAGCAGGAGCAGCAATAGAAGATTTAACAAAACAACAGCGAATCATTTTTTTTTTAAATTTAGCATATATGACCAGTTTGTGAAGAAACAAAATTCTTTATATGTTGTGTGTAATATAGTCTGGGATCAAAATTGAAACATGTCAAAGCCCAAAATGCTGCAAAAAAAAAAAGGTTTTCATTGATAGGAAAGAATATTTTTTTCATTTCTACAAACAAATGGTCAAATGTATATTAGCATATATTAATGCATTTGATTAGTGAAAAAAGCCTAGCAGGCTAGCAGCCCTTGACAGGTGAACCAAAAGGTACATTTTGGATGGTAAATGTAGCAGGTGAAGCGCTCTGACATTGTGGAAGAGCAACACGCACTGAACACGTTGCTTGGCTCAGCCCTGAGGGCCTCAGTCACTTTCTGAGGCCCTCAGAAAACCAGATGAGGGCCTCTGAGGGCCTCAGGAAACCAGGTTGATCCCCCGTGACAGCTCAGAGAGATCAACCTGCACATGCTGCTGTGTCATATCTATCGCTACGAAATTCCCCTTCAGTCCTCCCAATTAGCACAGCAGTAACCTGAGAGTGTTTATATCGGCTGAGCCTCTGTAACGCCATCTTTCCACTTGCATGGAGGCTCAGGACACACAGTGTTGTTAGCAACGGAGCAGCAACAGAGCACACACATGATTATACCTATGAGCTAATGCACCGCTGGATCTGCCAACTGTGGCTGCGCAGGAATGGACTGAGCTAAGCCATGCCTGGTGTGTGTGGCATCGCTCTGTGTAGGTGTGTGTGTGTGTGTGTGTGTGTGTGTGTGTGTGTGTGTGTGTGTGTGCGTCAGTGTGTGAGTTTGGGAAGCCTGGTCACATGAAATGTCACGTAAGGAGTGTAACTGGGCTGAAGGCGGTTCGGCTCAGTTTTTGTATTATTCTAAAAGATGACAAAGACTACATCCACTGAGCTAACAGAGATTCAGCTGATAAATTCAGCTCATATTTAGAGGGTTTCCACCGTCACAGGTAAATCCACAAATAGATTCAGAGACATGTATTTGTAACAAAGACATTATAAAAAAAAACAGTTCCACAGGAACAGGATACAACAACAATTACAACAAAATCGACTTATGCCTGATGGTTAGCGACGGCCAGAACCAAAAAAACAATCCTTTAAATTAAAAGAATTGTTTAAACTGAAAGTGGGAAGTACTTTGGGACAATGGTAAGAATATACTCACTACAAAATAATGAAAAAAAAAAGCCACATGCCCAAACCAGCGCACTCTGAGCCCAGCCTGGCTGTAGCCCCGACCGGTCAACCTATCAACAGGCCCTTAGCTCAAACAAGTCCATTCAAAACCAAAAGATAGAAACAAATAAATAAACCACAATAAAATATGCCTTTCTTAATTTCTAAAAAGGCAAAGGTCCATTAAAACCAAGTGATAAGAACAAATAAACCACAATAAAATGTAAAGCAGTAGTTCTCTCAAATTCTAAAAAGGCAGGCAGGTTGCTGGGATATAAAGGAGTGTGTTACAAGTTGTCAGCAGGTTTTCACACATCAATGTTACACTGACAGCATTGATACCTTGGCTGTTGCAACTGTCTTCGGATATTACACCAGGTTGTTCCACGCGCCCTTACACACCACAGAACGTCAATCTTGAAAGTACTTCATAGGCTTAATGATCAATATTGAAAACGCTATACTATCACTCGGCGCACGCCATGTGCCTCCACCAGTTAACCGGGTCGCCGTGCAGCAGTGAGGCACACCAGGGAGCAGCCGAAGAGGAACACCACTGGTGTAGCTGGCTGGTGTCGTAGAGTTTTTATACTATGAGGAAAGTTTTCATTTTTAGCGAGGGATGTGATGAGGGATACGTAGACTCAGTCATCAAATTATGTGCTTATTCCATGTTTTTTGTCAGGTGAGTCTAAACTGTGTCATTTCAGTTGATCCTCGACAGTTTTAGACAGTGTACCGTTAATCAAATTGTTTAGTTGTTAACTGTCAGTTGAATTGTTTTCGTACTCAAACTGAACTCCATGTGATACACAGAGTATCAAGGTGATCTGGGAGATCAGGACGCGATACTGAGTGAGTTGGGCCACATTAGCCGTCTTTCCACTGTCGTACTGTGAGCTAGAGCTATCTTCAAGCCAGATTATATTAATGGCCCATGGCTGCGAGAACAAAAAGCATTCACATTTCCACTGTTGTGCCCTGCAGCCTCGTCCTGTCCAGCACATGAGTGGGAAGGAGGAATTGAGTGGTTAAAGTCTGCACACCCAACTACTGCAGAGCTACATACCACAGGACTTTTGGTGCCTTTGGACGCCACTTTGTGTGTTGTGTGCTTTAACTGCCTTGTACTGAGACCTTGTATTTTTTTTATTCAGTTTTTGGTGGGCCTGTCCCGTTGTGTGTTGGCGCTCCATCACTGCCAGATCTGTCACTATATATCACATAACATCTTCATTTCAGCAAACACCATTGATCTGACATTTGATGCCCCAATGTCCTTGTTTGACCCGGACAGCTGCTTGTCCTCCTTTTTTTTTCCTGTTATTTTTCTGCTACAAAAGCGAGCTGCTGTGCTGACATCTGTAGTTATCAGCTGTACCGTCTCCCCTCTTATGACCCTTAACTCTGCCTCAGACCTCAGTTAGTCCTGTCTGGCCTACAGGGATTTGCTGGGCCATTAGCACCTTGAAACTGGCCCTGACAGACACACCGAGGAGCCATCAAAGACTGAAGTGACAATGGAAATGCAACTGGCCACCACAGTTTGGTCATGATTAAATGATAATCCACAATGACGTGTGGGGTACATGGACACAATGAACCACCTGACACAAAGCAAACCCTTTAACACACTATTCAGAGACAATGGATTAAATATGACACAAAATCTAAACAAAAATAGCTTGGCTAACTTGCTGTTGGTGTTATTCCTTTGTTAACTGGGGGGCAATAGTCTCAAAAGCTGAAGAGATCGATATTTTAAAAGCATTTGTAGTGTGCTGGCAGCTGACATAGTTCGCTTTACGTCAGCTGTTGCTATGGTTACATAGATTGGTTCAAAACTTCATGGCCAGAGTATGAATTAAAAGCAGTGTTTAAAGCTGGGGCAGACTTATACATATTACAGAGTTTATTACATGGTTTTTATGCACACTCTCCAGCCAATCAGAGACCAGTGTTCATTCGACAATGATATATTCAGAAATAACAGATGTCAGAACGCTGCAATTGACTAATCAGAACTTGATTATTCCACAGAGTCATAAAATGAGTTCAGGTTGTGCTGTTTATATTATCCCTCCCTGGTGGGGGAATGTCATCTCCTCATAATGCATGTTCACACCAGGCTGTGAGCTCAAGCTCATTTCACAAATTTTAGGAGAGTGTATCTGTGTGTGTGTGTGTGTGTGTGTGTGTGTGTGTGTGTGTGTGTGTGTGTGCGTGCGCGCCATGAATAGCGTCACGGTGGTGATGCA
>OMLB01016173.1:4977-23215 GCA_900302555.1 Myripristis jacobus | reverse complement strand
CCCTCACTCACTCAGCTTTTTAGTTCTGATCATTTTGGTAGGTTTTTTAGCTTTTTTATTGACCTTTGTGGGACCATGAATGACACAGTCCTAAATGGATGACAAAAGAAGTCATTGCCATTTATTAATATATACTGTATGTTTATATATACTGTATGTTTCAACCACAGTTTGTACTTTGCCATTCAAGTTAGCCAGTTATCGACTTGTGCCCTGAAACTGTGATTCTTTGGCACCGCCCATCGAAGCCTGACTCAGCCAATAAGACTGCTTCCGAGAAATGTTTGCAGAGCTGCAACTCCAATCTGCTTCTAATTTACCTGACAAACATGTTTAGATCTAACTAAATTTGCTCTCACTCGGTTTAGCAACTCATTACACGAGCGCAGAAGCCCACTCCTGCCTCGGCTCTGATGGGAACATAGTTTAAATTTATGAGTCAGCCTATGGCTCTGTCTCAGTGGAATGTTTTTGTTAAGGCACTGTGGTGAAAGGAGAGCGGGTGGGTGGGTGAGTGGGGTCGTTCTCCTGTAGGCCTATTAAATAGTAGTCTGGTTTCCTCTCTTAACTCAGATCTTTACGGTCAAGACATGCTGGAAATGTTTGCACTAACTTCGATGATAAGGAGGGTTGCCATGCCAACGAACAGCGGTGTTGGCTGGATTAGATTACCACAGTGATGCAAGACAACATCGTGGTATCATTAGAGCTGATAGCTGTTCTGAGCACTGCTAAGCCCCCCCCCGGACCTCTGCATGCAGCAGCTCAACAAACAGTCACAACAACAGCTCCTTACACTTTATTACAACCTCTGTAGTTCTGTGTTGCCTTTTCTTGTACTTAATTCTTCTGCTGAATACCTACAAAATGAAAAAGTAAAGGGTTTCTTTCTCTGTAAGGAGTTTCTGGTCAAATCTAATTACCTCATTAGTTTGTGTGTGTGTGTGTGTGTGTTGTGTTTTCCTCCGCCTGGTAGAGGTGAAGGTGTTGCCTGGGTGGGGAAACTATACAGTAAACACACCGAGTCTGTTGTATTTCACACGTGATGGAATGTTCCTGCACATGTACACAATGGGGTTTGTGTGTCTACCTGCGTATCCCACCTGCTTTCCAACATGCACTTACACCGACTGAGGTAGGTGAAGTCACACAAGATGCATTGCCTTACATCAGTGCAGTCTAGTCTAGCTTTGGGTTTAGGTTTAGTTTGCATGCAGGAACATAGGGGAGACCGGGGACAGTTGTAACACATGTAGTCTCAGCACTACTAACTCTGTCTGCTATCATAATATCACAGTCTTTATGAGTTGTCAAATACAGGAAGTTCCACTGTTACAGCCTGGCCTTGTACCAGGGTTAGTTGTAACTCTGGCTGGGGCAAGATGTAACTTACATAGAAATGGGGCAAAATTGAGCCCACACTGAAATAAAGGCCGTATAAATAATGGTTGTGATCCTTTTACACTCTGTTAGAATTAGAATTTGATCATGTCTTTCACCACAGCTATGAGTGCATGTTTGGGTCGTCCTTCGAAAAAATTAAATCTTATTCAGTTCAGGAATTTAAAATGTAATTGACTTGAGATACACCGGTCCATCACATGACTGTTCAATCTGAAATGCAGAAGTACCAGAATGGCTTTGTTCTTCATTGGGGGTTAGTTTTTAACACTTTAATCAAAATGTTTACAACTAACCTCAGGCATACCAGCCGTTTCATTCCTAGCTTTAGCAAAGTGGTAGTTTGAGATTGGCTGATGTGTTTAATTTAAAACTTGTTTGATCATTTCTCAGTGTTAATCAAAATATAAGCTTACTTTCTTACCTCAAAATCAGTGGTGATCACATGACTCTAATTTATCCCGTATTGGTGAACGGTTGCTGCTACAACTAGCCCCATATTACAGTTGTGCCCCATCTCCACGACTAACAATAAAATACAAAGAGAACAGTGTTTGCATTGTGGCCCAGATGTAAAATTCCATTAGTTTTCCATGACTTTCCATGGCCAAGACAGAGCACTTCCATGACCTAAAAATGAGTTTCCTTCCAGGTTTGTTAATGTTGTTTTTCAGTCTGTTCAGTCTTTTCCATTCCAGTTGCACTGAAACCCCATCAGCTAATGCCATGAATGTGTGAAACCAGTTGGGAAATGCGTTGCGCCTTATTTCTGTGAAACGTAGCAGGTTTTTTGTTTTTGGCCCATTTGTAAAATTCCCAGATATTCCCATACCCCCTCAGAGAATGAATCAAATCCCCTGACTCTCCCTGTGTGGAATACACTCTTCTGAGGTCCACGATGCTCCAGAAATTCCATGAGCAGTGGGAAACCTGTCAAGAAAACAGAAATGCAAACTGTGGCAGAACAAAGAAACTCTGAAGCACTCATAAAATCTCTCATCCCAAAATGGAAAAAGGACTACAAACCAAAGCAAAATCACTGCTGTATTACTAGCATTAGATGTGCATCTGTGCACCGTAAGTAATTGCTTTGTTTATGCCGGGCCAGATACAATTTATAATCAAGCCTAAGAACAGTGTGTCCTGTGAGGTACTTTCTAGCAGTAGATTACAATTTATTTTGCTCTTACTTTGGCTTTGCTTGCTTACAGTGATGAGTGTTTATCAGAGTAAGGAAGATCACTGATATTGTGGACACTTTGTTTTACAGAGGATTTTACTAATCAAATTAAAGGCTCCTTGTACTAACTTGCTTTTCACAGACCTCAACCAATATATCAGATTGCTGATATTTGTGGCTTTTTATTAATTATTATACTGATGTCAGCCAGTCAGTGTCATCCACCTCTAAGCGCCTCTAACTTGTTAGATGTGATGCAGTTTTTATTTTATTCCATATTTGGTTTTGTTATTTAATTGCTTTATTGCTATTTATTGGTAAATTTATTGCTGACTAATACTACACTGGTTATCTCTGGGAAGCTCTTATATTGTGTCATCTAGATGCCAGGATTTACCTCTGAGTCTAGTGAAGTTGTTTTAGGTCTAATTCAGTGAATCATTGCTGATGGGAATAGCCCTCTTGATAGCTCTGCTGACATACTGCCTTTTCCTGCACTGGTCCTGGTGTGGTCTTTGGCATAGTGTTGCCACGATCCCTGCACTTGTGCTGCTGCTGTTTTTCATGAGAGAAACTGTGTCAAAAAGAAAGAGAAACTCTGTGGTCAAAACAAATGACAGCTGAAATTTGGCAAATTTTAAAAAATGAATTGTCACAGGATTAGCCTTGCCGGAGGAACCCAGTCTTCACCAAAATATGGCTTCTAATGTGCTGGAGAATTTCTACTTCACAAATTGCATATAGTTTATAGTTTTCCATTTAGGGCAACAACAGTCTCCACAATGATTACAGGTTACAACAGATCCCCAGGCAAAAGTTGCCCGGGGATCTGTTGGCGAACGTCCATCACCAGTTCTTGACCAGTAATAGATGGAGACATTCTCTGCTTCACACTATGAAGAGAACCTAGCACACATTTCTCAACATGGACTTCACACACTCATGTCCCAAGCTTTCTCAATAGGCCTAACCAGCATGGTACAGTGAGAAATACCCCAAGTAGCTGTCACAAATATTCAAGTTGACTGTCCATTTTGGATTTCTCAGAAGTTGGGAAATAGTTTTGTAACAAGGCATGCACTGACGCTGCCACCTCTCTGTTTTGGCCATGAAACCTGCCTAGTCAGGGATGCGCTCAGTGGGGAAGTCAGTGGTCAGTGGAACTGCTGAACAGTTTAAGTGTACTGAGGCCTGCATTATCTCTTGAGTGCATCTCCTGCTGTCTTCCTTATTTTCTGGGATGAATCAGGCCTTTGATTTGTCTTAGTCTGCGATGTGGTCTATTCGTCATGTGATTACGCCTGGCGACTTGTCCAAAAGAAGTATGTCAACCATGCTATGTTTCAAAGAAACCACTTTTAGGCAGTCCCTGCCAGTCCTGCCAGATGGATGAAGTTGAAGATTAGGGTTCAACAGACATTGGTTTTTGAAGGCCAATACCAACATTTTTGGAATGAAACTGTCAATAGAAGATCATTTCTGCAGATTTTCTTCAGTTTGAATTTGACCATTTTCAGGCCAAACAATTGATGTTTTGGGTTTCATTCCCAGTATTTTATACTTGTCAGGGTTTGACAGCTTCTGAAAGTATTTAGGCCATCATGGGACACAAAAATTCTCCATTGAAACACACTTGGGGAATACATAATTGAAAAGAATGTACGGAGGAACCCTCTTCATATCAGAACAACACTCACTGACCAACATGATACTAAATTATATATCAGCCTAGTTCAGTGGTCTAACACTTGTGAAGATGCCAAAAAGTCACTGAGCCTCTTTCTGTTGGGGAAAATGACCAGCACGGTGTATGTACTAATTTCCAGAAGTCATGCGTGTTGGTGTCTGCTGCTGTTTGCACTTGAACAAACAAAAGCTTTTTCATCTGTAGTCATGGTCATATGCAGCTTAGTGCTGTGTGACTCAACTGAGTGTCAAACATACACAGATCTTTGCATTGTTGTGTCTCCTGTGGTTACTAAATGAGTCACCCCTGATGCCCTCCCCCACCCTCCTCGTCCTGCAGTGCAGCAGTCCCTCCAAACACATGGCACATGGTAACATCTTGCCTTCACGATAACCTCAATAATACACCCACTCTCACTCTCCTCCCTTTCCTCTAAAATCCAAGCAAGATTTCAACATAGGTTCCCCATTTTTAAAATAAGCACCATTGACTGAAATGCTTCTTATATCCCTGACGTGACATCTGTGTGACGTGAACACAAGGAAAGTCAGGAACGGCCTGGTTGAAGTCTTTTGGTAGCTCCTTGCTGAGTTCCCATGTAGAATTACTGCCATTCAGGCAAACAGTAAAAGTTCTGGAAGAAAAGATTATGTTTGGAAATGGAAAATGTCTAGAAACCCTAATGTTGGATGTTCTCTTGGCGTCTCCCCCCTTGGCGTCTTCCTCCAGTCACTGCTTCGCTTAGCTAAGGGTCACATTCCAATGACACTTCCTGTCCAAGCGACCAGCAGTCAAGAAAATGCTTCCTCCTCTCTTTTCAAAGGTACAACCAATTGTGTTCACCTTCAGGGAATAAAAGCCAAGAATATGACCTCTAGGTGATATTATGCTAGGAAGCAATCACGAACAAAAGAAGAACAAGGATCTCTAATCTTGAGATAACCTATGAATAGCTTCTTATCCCGATGAAAAACCAGGCAGCTTCTTGGTAGGTTTTACTTTGCAGCAGGACAGGAACACCTCTATGGAACTAAATTCTCCCTTGTTGAGGTGTTTTGCCTCCTTGACTGTTTCTTAGCTGTGATACAGTGTGAGACCAAGTTGAGCAAGAGGCTGCTGTGGTGACTGAGTCGCAGGGTTGGGGTGTGGGAGAGAAGCAGTGCATGAGAGATTTTTACATTTTTGGTCATCAGGATGTTTATTCAGGATAGTTTGCGTTAGTCATCACTGTACAAACAGTAATGTCAGGCCCTTTTCACCTGGATCAGTCTTGTGTAAACCCAAATGTTGTCCTATGGTGACTCACAACACTTGTCCAACTGGATCAGTCCTATTTTTTTGGCTTAGGCCTGCTGTTCTCTGTCTATACAGTTTACAGGTGGGCTGCATCTATCAAACAGACCTTTGCCAGTTGCAGCACTCTGCTCTTGTCAGCCACACCTCAATGTTTATAAAGAAATCATTTAAGTAACTGATGAAGCAAAAGTGACATACTGTCATATTAATTTTCCCGTTCATTTCTGCACCCAGTCCGCTCTCCATAACTATGCCTGGCTGCCTTCCTAATGGCTTCCCCAGAAAGCCTAATTATATACTCTGCCTGGTTAGGAAGAAACTCTGATCCATCTCATTATTTCCTCCCTTGTGCAAAAGCAACATTTCATAACCACAATGCAGAGCAGATGGGATCAAACGGGTCATCTCTCCTCCCTCCCTATTTGCAAGTACAACTGTTGAGCATATTTCCCATAGAGCCCAGATGGAGAGAGACATGTTTTTTGGCCATACACTAATTACTATTGGTGTGTTAGGATTTATATGGCCCCAAAGCACTTTCAGCACAATTAATATCTTTCCAGATCCTGTTATTTTTAGGACATGGGATTGTTGTAGACTTACACAGGAATGCTCTAGAGCTAGGTCCAGGGTAAAGGTGGTGGGTGGATATTAGATGTTCCCAGTAGATTGGTCCATAAAGAATTGGAAAGACTCTGTAGTCCTCCATCCATCCCAACCAAAGTAATTTGGCACCAGCTAAGCAGTTCTTTCCTTCTGGTCTGACCTGGATCCAACTTGATCCACAACTAGCAGACCCCTCCCAGGATTCCTATGCAGGTCTGGATAGTGTTGGGAAAGAAATTGATCATTCTCCATTCTCAAAGTTTTGTAAGCAGACAAGAAGATAAATTATAGGAGCTGGTTCTCTCTTGATTCACATGCAGCGTGGGAGTTCTTAATTGTCATTTCACATACTGTTAATCTTGTGGCTGTGTGTTTTGAAGTGTGGTCTGAGATCCTTCAAGACATTTCAGGGGGGTTCCAGCAAAATTGAGAACGGTTTAATTCCACTGTTGGTGCATTCCTGTAAGTTAGCCCAATGAAGCATTGTACAAGAATGAGTATTCCAATCATAGTTTTCAGTCTGCATTCTGTTTTTACCCACAGTTTAGTCATAATTCTGTACCGCATCACGCCTGAAGACAGAAATCTCATGCTAAGATTCCCATCTATTCTGTGTTATTAAAATGGATGTGTGTGGTCTAATACACATTTTTTGGGTGGGGGGTCTTTGATATGAAAAGGTTTGGGAACCCTCAGGGCTGTCAGGTTGCCCAACCACTACCAACAAACATTGCCTCATAAAGCTGTCCAATCTGCTCAAGAAATTGAAGTAGTAATCCTTACGTTCTCATCAAAGACTGTGATGTCTTTTCTTTGAGTTTTCTGTCAGTGAACTGCTTAACCCTTGCCTTTTTCACTGAGGTTCAGACAAAAAAACTCGTGCTGTTTTGGCTGAGCCAGATGAAGTTTAGTTCAAACAATGAGATTATTTCTGCCTACAGGAAATGTTTGTATAAGTAACTCTCCATCTGCCATTATTATCCATAATGAACAATAATGGACTCAGCAGTGCAAGTTTTCCTTTCACTAAATGTTCAGCGTGAGAGGTGGGAAGTGTGAAGGTCAGCTGGGGCTCTAGCAAATAGTAGTGATGTGGACTCAGAGATAAAAGACAAAGAACAGTGTTAAATGCTGAACCCTCTGTCAAGGCCGTGTTTGACTTTCAATGTTTCCTGCACAAATAAGTCTCGGTTGTAAGGTTACACTCAGGAAGGTGGACTTAGCAACCAAATTGTAACTCAGTGGACATAGAGACTACATTAGAAATGGAGACCTGCCTTTTAAATGTAAAGCTGAACTGAATTGGGTGCCCAGAGTATCATGGAAATGTCTAGATGTTGTGTTTTTA
Organism: Myripristis jacobus; assembly: GCA_900302555.1. Classification (NCBI taxonomy): domain Eukaryota; kingdom Metazoa; phylum Chordata; class Actinopteri; order Holocentriformes; family Holocentridae; genus Myripristis; species Myripristis jacobus. Next base: position 15,697 of record OMLB01016173.1, on the reverse strand, counting down.
GTATTCCTTTCCACCATTGCATTATTTTGTTGGCTTTTTCCATGGGGTTGGAATTCTTTTCTGCTGTTTTTTTTATTGAGTTCTTGTTATTTGTTGACCTTTTGATGGAGCACATTAGCACTGAGTGTGCAAAATACTGCCAAATAACTGAGCGCAGTCCCTCTTGCACAATCCACATGCTCAGAAGTCCTGACGCTTAAAAAAAAAAAAATCCTCCTGTACTTCATCTGAATCTCTTTATCTCAGTCTAATTCTTTGATTAGTATAGCTTTGAGAAGTGAAAGAGAGAGACTGGCAGTTTCCATTTTACACGTTTCACGTTAGATGCATATGACCTTTTGATCAAGTGACTGTGAACATGATCTTGTGCCAGCTGCTTTTGGGTTTCTTACCACCCTGTGTAAGCATTTGCGTGAAGTCTGAGTGTTCCTTTTTCTTAATTAATGAAATTCATTTGCTCAAATTAAATTGTACCTATGTGCCTTTAGCCTTATAACTACACTGGAAAAATAATCATATAAGACCAGTCATTTAACCTAGTGCTGAGTTTTATACAACACTTATATTTTCCTAAAACAAGTGAGAGTATGTACCAAGAAGATGTGATAATGTCACTTGTTCTAACCCTGTTAAACTCCTGAAAAAGTTAAAGTGCATTGGAAACAAGTGGATTTAACTCACCTTATTATTTTTACGAAAGTATACGCTTGTAAAAGTGACTAAATTACTGGGGGGAAAATGAAGAAGGATACTTTTTAATGTCTCATGATGACAGGGTAAGCTCATATGACTTATTTTAAATGACAGCAAAGAAAAACAGAATGTACATAAGAACCGATCAAACGAAAGTACATTATGAATACATGGCAGCAATTTTAATACATTCAGGCTAACAATGCAACCTTACTGACACGCTCAACGATTGCAAATACATGCCTACATATCAAAAATGCCTGCATTATCCACTTTAGCTTATAAAATCTTGGAGACTAAAGGCCACTACTTGTGTATTTGGCTCTCTTAACCGTTTTGCTTGTCTGTCCTCCAGCTCGGACCGGGGAGGTGATGGGGGAGTTTGGGCGTCTGTACGAGCAGCAGTACGCTGTGGCTCTCTTCAACAAAGTTCGCTTTGACATCGAGGGAGGAGGCGGCCCGCAGGCCCAGCTCCTACACCGCAAGGTAAAACAGTCCTCTTTTCCACTGTACACGACTGTGTCAGGATTCGCTCCTTCGACTGAGCTTCACTCAAATTAAAACTTTAGAGGAAGCTGTCTGACCGATCACCACATTCTGTCCTCTTTTAAAACAGCACTGAAACAGATTTTCTTGAAACTACTCCTTAATGCTGTATGATACTGAGTTTATAGTAACACTGCCTCCATGTAATATATGCAGACAAGCATAATGACCACAATGGATCAATTCAAGCAATTAATGGAATAATTAGCATAACTGGCTGTGCAATATATCATAGGTATTGTGGCGGGACGTTAGGCAGTTCCAGTGCCTCTAGTATTTTCTTGAATTTATTTGTTCAGTGACTCGCATTTATCTGAACTCTTTCAGCTGTCATTATAATGTAGTGACATACATTGTAGTTTCTTGAATTAATGGAGGTTGAGTTGGCTTTAAAGGGATAGTTCACCCATTTTTTAAAATCTTATTTCTCTTCTCCCCTAGCTGTTTTGTAGGACAGTAGTGGTGCTATCTTCCTCTCATTGTTACTGAGTGCTGGATACTGGCTGGATGCTCCAAATGCTAACTGTTAGCCCTCCTGCCAGTTCGGTGGTCTTCCCCCCAGCTAACATCCTGAAAAATAACCTCCTTAATCCACTCGAAGATTTAAATTCACTTTCCGTGCCGCTTTCCGAGACTAAAAAGCACATGCAACTACCAAGTGCGCACAGATTACTGTTTAAAACAGTATTATTCCTGTTATCAACAACCAGAAAGATCCGGTAACTTCTGCGCTCCCTGTATCACTCCACACCAGAGGAGTAGATGATAGGATAGATGTAGCTTGGGTTTGCTATTGTTTGTTTCATTAAACACATGTTGGCGGACAAAAATAACAACTTTCCCCAGAGTACTAAAAGAATGCTGGCAAGTACTGTGAACAAGATCATGGCACTACTGTTGATGAATTAAGAAAAAAAAAAGAAGTCAGCATCTTTTAACACTGTTTTGTGTCATTTCATGCTGTAAAAATTCTGCTGCACATACACATACATATTTTAATAATGCGAGTGGATTAAGGTGGAAAAAATGGTGAGATAAATCACTTTTTTCAAAATGGGTGAACTCTTCCTTTAATGAACTTAGCTCCAGCCTTACCTTTTATTGCAGTTGATTTGTACCATCTTTTAGAGCAATTAATGCCTTTAATACAAATTGTCCTCAGCCTCTCCATGGCTCAAGCTAGAGGCAAAATATTGATTGCTCCAACTCTCTTACCTCTTTGAGAAGGCCCATCTTGTTTTTTTGAGCATTTAATATGTTTACTCCAACATAAATAGAGCGTGATGTCTGGTGCTGTGGTCACACAGGAGAACCTGCAGCGATAACATCAGCCTTTATTCAGCTGGAGGTTATTTCAGTTGTCAATGGTGTATTATAGTGGGTCTAACTTGTGAATAGTCTTGTCTGCTCTTTACAGTGTACTGACAGACACCGCTATCAAACACGCACACACTCACACACACAGTTTAAGATGTGGGAGTGGGTCTGGAGTCTCATAATGGCCTGGTTTAAGAGCGTGTGTTGAGGAATGCAGTTGGCTTTCCTGAGCACAACAATGCTAACGGGGTGGCTGGGTGGGATAAAGTCAACAGCAAATATGGCCGATATGTTATGTTTCTCCACAAACTCATACAAGGGCTTTTTCCTTTTCCCTGGCTTCGATAGCAACAAAAACCTCTTTGTCTTTCAGGTCTGTCAGAGCAGTGTATTGGCCTGAAAATGAGTCACCTGTTTTTTAATCCTTTGTGGTATATTTTTAGTTGAATAGTGTTGTTGTCTCCCTCAGATTCCTCTGGAGAACAAGTCCATCTTTTCTGGATCGCTCTTTCAGTATCTGGAGGAGAACAAGAAATGGAGAACCCGCTTCCTCTTTGTCCCGGACTCCTACATCGTCAACTATTACGACAACAAAGCGGTGAGGAGAAAAGCCTCGGTTTTCTACACAGCGATGTTCTGCGATGTGATCGTGACCCATGTATATGCAGGTTGTTATTCTAACCAGGCACCACAGCAAACGTATCTCATTAATTCACACATCTTCAGCTGGAACACAGGAACTAATTATTGAAATCAGCTGCTGTTGGAGTGAGTGGATGAATCTCCACATACGTGGCTCCTGGCAGCACAGGGCTGGAAACCATTGGTATGCAAAAACAATCTGAGTATTTTCAGCTTTTGAAAAGTTAGGAACTCAAATAAAAAATCTAGAAAAGCATGTTGCTTGGTCCCAGTACACGACTGCACATGTTAATGTTGTTCTGGACGTTGGGCTGGACAATATATTGATATTATATTGATATCGTGATGTAAGACTGGATATTGTCTTGGATTTTGGATATTGTAATATCAAGTGTTGTCTTTTCCTGGTCTTAAAGGCTTTATTATAGTAAAGGGAGGAAGTTTTATGAACTTATTACACTGTTGTAGTAGCTCTATTATTTGCTTTTACTGACTTAGCTATTGCATGCATTACTGATGATTATTTATCAAATGTTTCATTGTGTAAGTATTTTGTGAAAGCAGCAAGATTTATCCCTACAATATTGTCACAATATTTATATCAAGGTATTTGGTCCAAATATTGTGAGCTCCATCTGGACTTATTCTTATACTCAGCTGTTGAGTCATATTGCAAATTCACTTGTCGTATTATCTAACCACTAACCACTATTACTGGGATTCATGTTGTTATTACAGAATGTAGACACAATCTTCAAATCCATGTCAGAAATGATGAGCTGGCTTTGATGTGTGTAGAAATCCTTATGCATCCTCAGCACGTCTACAAGTGTGCTTGATGTTTTACTGTGTGGACAATGCGATTGCACCAACCTGTGAGCAAACTGCTCGGTTTTCTGCAAATCATGACTGCAGGCGTCCTGTTAGAACAATGGAAATGACTCTAGCTCCGACATTAAAGGACTCTGCCAGCTTTTTGGGACTTTGGCCCTACGGTCACCAAGTGGTAGACAGCTTTGTCTGGTGTGCATACTAAAAGCAAATTCTTGCTTCCTGTGGTCTGTGGGCTCTCTGTGCCATCAGCAGTGATATTACGTAACAGTGGCATGTGCGAATGTCCGCAAAGGGTCCCTGTACACCTCTTGATTCATGAGGCCACATCACAGTATTTGTCTGGATCATTGCTGTGAGAGAAATCCCGGTCGTGGAATGGTATTGCATCTCTGTGACAATGGCTCAAACTCTGTTCTCTCAAGCCGTTTTGACCACAAGAACCGTCGGCAGAGACTGAACACACTCTCCACGCCATAAACACTGTGAACCCTCAAGAGAGCCTCGAATTGGCTGTGACACTTCAGCATAAAATATGTTAAGCAGTTGTGTGCACCAGAATAAGCCTGGCAGGGTTAGATGTGTGTCACTGAAAATGAGCTAACCATCCAGCCTGACTTTTGCAATATCGCCAAGACACAGACGTGACACAGTCCCCTCATCGTATAATGACTAAGGAAGAGTCAAAGCAGCTGTTTAAATTTTTACTTTTGCTTAGTAACGCACACAGTTGCACGCAGGCATCGTCATGTGAGTGGACAAATCCCTGCAGTGCTGTCTGTTTTAGATTATGCTTGCATGATTCACAGTCTCACATCTACTGTCTGCTTTCTGTCTTGGCTACCAGTCCCACGACAAAGGGCTCCATCCCAAAGGAACCATCAACTGTGCCGGCTACAAAGTGCTGACATCTATGGAGCAATACCTGGATCTGATCAGCAACAGCCTGCCTGGTGAGGACGAGTAAAAGGAGAGGAGGAGGATGGAGGAGGATGGAGGAGGAGAAGGGAGAATGCAGAAAATGCATGGCGTTGAACCTGTATGGTGGTCTGAAGGCTGATAGTGGTATTTTTGGACAGTGCATTGAGCCAATATTTTATTCAGTTTCATGATTTTTATGTCCAAAAGAATTGTACAGATTTGCATTCATGTCAGGATGGAAACACCCCAGAAACATTATTTAGATCATCATGATGCATTAAATATTATTCCAGTCAGTTCAGATTGAGGGCTTCCCAAGGACAACCAGTCCAATATTGATCCACCATGATTTCATGATGAATGTGTGACAAATCAAACTGCATCTTATCTATCATATTAAGGGCTGCCAACATTGACTGGACCACATGCCATTCAGTAAGACAACAATATCAGACTGATATATTGATCAAGAGTCCAAACAGTGAGATGACAGCGGTGATGGGGTAGGATCAAGGTGAGGGATGGTGAATGTAAAGGAAGGAGGGCGATGAAGTGTTGGGTTCGGGGGAGGAGAGTGAGTTCAAGCTGGAGGAAAAGAGGAGCACCCAGTTGAAAGAGGGGGGGAGGGAAGCAGGATTGGAGTTGCAGTCGAGTGTGTGCGGTGAGGGGCCCACAGTAAGGCTGCCGCTAACCTTAATGTCATGTTTGATCCTTTAAACAGCGCAGACTGGTTTTGTTTGAAACAGCTAGAGGCTGTTTAAACACTTGTGGGTTCAGCGATGTTCATTTTCTTTGTGTGAATTAGAAGCTCTTAATTTACCAGGCATAATAACTTTAAAGGTGTTTGTCTTGCAGAGACATGCAGTACAGTGTTAACAGCTCATGTAACATAAATAAATATTGGAATGGGCGGTTCAGGGACAGCACAACTTTGCATTCAGTGCATAGGCACAGTGTGTGATATACAGCAGACGACTGGGCGGTGCAGAAAACTGTAGAAATCAAACTAAACAAGTCATTCGATCATATGATTCCTTTGGCAAAAGTTACGTAATAGGCCTCAGAGGTCATGTCATTAATTGTCTCTGTTCAAAGACAACAAAAGAATAAAGAAAAAACCTATCAAGGAGGACAGATCGAACAAAGAAACTGACGTGGCAGCTGCTAACCAGGTATTTTTACAGGTCAGCAGCGAGCTAGAGTGATTCTAGTCAGAAATTTATTGGTCCGAGCCACTCACAGAATGCACAGTGGTGTTTTAGCTTTTTGTAATTATTTGGATTGGAAAGCAGCTGCAGATTTCAGTGGGTCCAGGACTATTTAAGAGGGAAACATGCAGATAAAAGTTTTAAACACCACTTTAAATCACAGACCGTGACAGGGATGATTACATGAAAACCCTCATTGATTTCCCCAGAGAGAGAATGCATTGGATCCTGAGTTCCATATTTGGACAAAGGTTTGTAGTGAATGTGATGTCTGACTTGTGAGGCCTATGCTCAGAGATCTTATGTTGTGTCCACCTTTTCCAGGTGTAAAAGCCAAGGTGGGAAGTTCACCATTCCTAAAGTGTGCCACCCAGTTCCCCCTGATCCTCTGGCACCCGTACGGCCGTCACTATTACTTCTGTGTGGTGACAGAGAAAGAGCAGCAGAAGTGGCATGCGGTCTTCCAGGACTGCGTCAGACATGCCAATGATGGTGAGTCCTGCCAACAAACAGAAATTCATGCAGACACACATGCATATGGACTAAAACTGACTGGACACACTGTGACCTTGGTCCTGAGGCTTTGAAAAGTTCAAGTTCAAGTTAGACAAAAGCTACTATGTGCAGCAGTTTTAATCATTAATGTATCTTCGTCAAATTAATCGATATCTTGGAATAATTTCCACAGACAAATAGAAAACACTGAGATGACTGGTAGCCTTTTATTCATGCCATTAGTATTATTTCTGTTTCTCAAAATGAAGACCACAGACATTTTCCACCAACACCATTGCCTCCCGTCCCTCCCTTTTGAATCTGAGGAGAATGAATATGTCAGAGCGTGTTTGGTGGTTGAGTCTGAGTCAAGCTCTCAGTACTCAAGGAACCAGTTTGAGTTCAAGTAATTTAATTTAACATAGTCTTTTCCTCAACTGTCATTTTACATGTCCTACATTTGGGACTACTCTTTGCACCACTTACTGTAAAATCCATGTAAGCAAAGTACACAATATGTGGTGGAGCCATTTTCTGCTGACACTCAACATATTCCCACTCCCTGGCACTATATGTAACATCATTTTGATTGCATGTAGCCCTCATATTGTTGTCCAACCGTATGATAAGGTAGAAATTTAGGATGACACCGAAAATATGCGGCGGCCTCTTGAATCATCAAAAGTGGGACTCAGTTCAGACTCAAGTCAGAGTCCAGAACACATATTTTTTGCCTTCTGCTGACAGGATTGGCAAAAGTTGGATGTAATTTATCAGGTAGCCCCACTGGGAAGATGGACTGCCCATTGGTCCAAAAGCCCTTTATCCCTATTTTTGGCATTACTGCTTTATTTGGTAGAGAGCGACACAAAAGGCAGGGGGAAGAGAGGGGAGATGACATGCAGCATATGATCTAGGATCAGATTCAAACCCAGGCTGCTGCAGTAAGGACTTCGCCGTGATAGGTAGCACAGACTCCTGCCATGTGAACAACCCGGCGTCCAAAGACCCATTTTTCCGAAACCCCAATAGTCTGAAAAATGTCCCAGTGGACCAAAAGCCCTTTAGTCCGCAAACAAATTCCCTATATTCTGAAATCAATAGTCCAACAATGTCTGCTCCATAAATGTGGTTTAGTTTAGGCAGGGGTTTCCTCAGGCTGAACAGGGGTGGATGCATTTCTCAACAGGACTACAAACATTGGCATAACAATGACCATCATTCCAAATGTAACCCTTTTTTTTTTTTATTATTGGGGTTTTGGAATAATGGGCCAGCAGACCAATGGCATGGCACCCAGGAAAGGATCCCTGGGCTGTTTGTTAGAATTAGCCTTCACTGAGACATTCGTCCAAATGTTTTTCATTCCTTTTTTGGCAATATCTCTTATATTTGTTATGACACCCCTCCACCTACAGAAATCTGCTAACACAGGAGCAGTTTCAGACTGAATAATGGAATGGAAGTGGAATGATATTTCATTCTGGCTACCGTAAAGCAATCCAACAGATGACCCACCAAATCAGACCTGGTGGCACACAATGAAAATCAGTGTAGAGCTTGCAAGAGGCTGCAATGGTCTTGGTTTGCCATGAAAATTATAATAATGCCTTAAAAGTAATGTGATAATTATTGACTGATATTAAAATGCTACACATAACACCTATTTTAATTAGAAATTTGTCTTGTAGAAAGGCATTCAGCACCATCCATAGTTCCAAACAATAGGTACATTAAAATACAAGTAAAGAGCATCAGAGTATTGCATGCAGTTGTGCAGCTTTATGCCATGTGGGATAAATGAAAACTCCAGTCTTTTTGGATTTTGCTGGTGGCAGCCTGAACCTACAACTTGAAGGGAGTGGCTCAGATCCTCCCCACAAGTGGTGTCTACACAGTGTAGTTTGTGAAACTGAATATATGTGGTTCGAACATATTGGGCAATTGGATGCTTGCTCTTCACCAGCTTTAGTGCAGCAGAAACATTTTGTGGAAGAAAAAAAGGTGAGGGCAAGAGCCCGCTTGCCTGGAACCTCTGTCTTCAGGGTAGTATTTATCTTAAAAAATGTTGATCCATGTTGATAAGAACACTGGGTCCTATTGACAGAATGGCAGATGGAAGGGGAGCTGTTCTTCTTGTACACAATGAAAAACCGGTATGCTTGGTTGTATTCGTTAGAATTTGCAGTGGGTAATTTGAAAATAGCCCAGAGTTATACCGCAGTACGTTTTGTGGAAAATCAATCTAGCTGTTGAAAGGACGAGTTCAGCAAATCTCAGTTTGTTCTCCCTAAAATGATACCATATAGTGTCACATTCCTCTTGTTCTGGTAACACTTTTCCCTTCTGTGCTTTTTCCTGCTCTTGTATTCTTCCTCTTTCATTCCCTGCTCAATATCCTTGTTTTGTTTGCTTGCATTTTTCCTCATTGTGAATCAAATCAGTCCCAGTCGTCTTTCTCCAACCCCTCCCCTCATCACTCTTTAAGTGTTCTCACAGTCATGTATTTTGGGAAACATACATCAAAGTATCTGGTTTGGACGCACTTTTCTCTGGACTCTCCATCTCGGTATCTTGTGCCACAACAGATAAATCGGGAGCCTTGACCAAAGATGGTTAGAATGCGAGAAGACCCTCAGAATTTCTGCAATCATCCCTGGCTATGTGGTGCAGAGGGGGAGCCCAGTTGAAACAGATCTAACAGCAGCCATAGCTGCTTTCCAAGTGGGCCAGAAGTCAGCCCAGCAGAGAGGGAGCCATCTGGGGCTGCAAACAGCAGCAAGCCACTGGTTGTGTTCAAAATTGCTCACTATCCACTATATGAGTGTATCAACCCTTTTGATGTAGTGTCAGAGTTCCCAGGTAGATTTCATTCCCTATATTGTCCACTAGTAAAAACCCACAATGCAACACACAGTGTGGTGAACAAACAATGGTCTGATGTATACCAACATACAATGTGCTAGTTTTTGACAGACGATAAAGAACTGTTCTCATGGGACAACAATAAACACATAATTGATATAAATATGGACAATTGCAGCTGGAATTCAAATAGCAGCTTTTTCTTGAGCAAATGTAGCTTTTTTTCACTCCAAAACACAGAAATGATGAAAATGTAGCCTAGATTGCCCCGTGGCATATTGAGGGTCAGGCAGGGTCAGGAGGAGTGAGGAGTCATCTCTGGGAAATTGGATGCTGTGAGGTTTCCTAAAGAGACTGTTCACAGGTCAAGGCAATGATGTATAGCTAATTTAATTCTAGCTCTCCATCTTGAGGAGAATAATGGTTTTAGCTGTATGGTAAATGCTTTAAGATGATAAAATTCACTGGTGTATCTGGTTAGTCAAGGCACATGCTATAAATGCTATAAATAAGGCAATGTGACCCAACTCCTGTCAGTGTATCACAATCACAAAATGATGACCGTGCCCCCTGTTACAAATCGTCGGGATCTTATTGCAACGTCCGCATAACTACTCTGCCAAGTAGGGTTTTATTTCAAGAAAAATCACTTTTAGTAATTCACCCTCCACAGTGAGTTCTGATAAAGGGACGCAGGCTACACCCAAAGAAGATGGAAGACATAAGTAGCTAATTCTACCAGTTGACAGAGTAATTCACACTTTGCATTCCTTCACCTAAGCAGGCTACATAAATAACCTATTCCACAAATTTAAGACATGTAGGCGAAACAGTTCCCCAAGCTGTGTTTTTGCTTATTTCTCAATCAGTGCTTGCTGGTTCATTTATCAGATGTTGGGTGCAAGTCAGTGTGTCACAAGTGTCTGGCGCATTTTTTAGAACTTCATTCATTTGTCCTCATATAGGTCACTATACAACAAACACTCTATAGTGATGGAGTGAACAACTGAACTGTTTCGGACACAGACACTCTGTTAGAAAATCTGTCAGTCCCAAAAGTAAAGAAAAAAGTTCAAAAAAGTGGACACTTGGGTTTCCCATAGCCATAGGTTTTTATGTTTTCACCTTGGATAGGTTTTCACCGAGCGATGCGTTTTCTTCTGCAGTTCCGACTTGATTTACAGGACATTCATATAATATAC
>OMLB01016171.1:0-16541 GCA_900302555.1 Myripristis jacobus | reverse complement strand
AGCAGACTTAAGAATCACAGCATGTACAGATGTAAAACAAACAAACAAATGAAAGACAAACAAACAAAATCAACTAATGATCTCTCTCTCTCTCTCTCTCTCACACACACACACACACACACACACACACACACACACACACACACACACACAGACACACTCACACACACACACACAAAAGTACATGCTTTTGTCTATTGCCTTACTTGTAAGTGTGTTCGGTTGACTTGTTCCTTTTCACACCTTTATCCATAACCTTTCGCTCTCTGTGCCAAACAGTAACTGGGCCAGAAATTACCTCAGAGGAAAGTTCCTTATCTTTCTATCCTTGTGAAGTAATTTGGTCCCAGCACTGGGAGTCTTAACACACACACACACACACACACAGAGGTTTCAGATAACGATGAGCTCTAAGGGGGAGAGCACCATCTCTTGAACACTGAAGGGCTTGTTACTCCTCTCATATCTGTGTCAGTGATAGTGAGCTTGATCATGGGGGGAGAAGGAATTGGCCATAGGCAGTAACAGGATCTAGTTTCTAGCTTGGCTTGGTTAACACGCCTTTGTCGGGAACTGAAGTCATGTGAGGTCAGTGTTGGCTTGCATTCTTTGTTTTCTGGATGGGAGAGTTATGTTAAGACCCCCAAAAGGCTTCAGGCAACGCACGGTATCATGGTTATATGGGCTGCATTCGTGACACAAGCGTAGCCCCTTGACAAAGCATGGACCGAAGCCATGTAGCCTCGAGGGATGCAATTTTTGGCAAAATCCTCTAACCGTTAGGCGCTCATAATTAATTGAGTATTAACCATTAACCGATAAGCATAAATAAGCCTGTGGACACAGCTGGTTTACTGTGACCCATTTAAAATTCCAATTAAAGTTGTTTCCTTTTTTTTTTATAGAAAAAATATTTTATTAATCCACCCGGCACCAGCGGCAATTCACATTTTGCAAACTACTGCACACATCTGGCATTATGCATCCCGTATCCAGATTGCATCCAGATGCAGTGCATTTTATTAACAACTGGCATTAAAACACACTAGGCTATAGAATTTCTTTGTCCCTCAACAAATCGCAGACTGCCATGCATGTGACTTCTTCTGTTTTTAAAGTTGTGCTGAAAAGTTTGTCTGTGAACTTAATGTAACTCCTCTACATGGATGGACGATGCAGTGCTGTTACAGTTTATTGCTGAAGTAACTAAATGTGTCTCTGGCCACCTTGGAAGATGGATGATCTGTAATGCGTTTTAGGTACATTTACACCTGAATTATATGCATTTGTGTGCTATCCAGTTGCAGTTCATCTGTACAACATGACCTCACATGGTCAAACAGAGATGCACACAAATAACAGTACACAATGCGAATTGCTTTCCAAATATGCATTAAGTCAAATTAAAATGATATCTTTGGTTTTAGAATCGGCCGGTTAAGCTAATGCTCTGTTTCCTTTTCTTCCTCAAGGCTTGACGATGGGTTGTGTCAGGAGCAAAGAGGACAAGGGCCCGGCGCTGAAGTACCGGCCAGACAGCTCAAATGCTGCGCCGGTCAACGCCCACATGGGCCACTACGGGCCCGACCCCACCCTGATGGGTCATTCCCCAGCCATGAAGACGCACAACAACAGTTACAACAGTCACGGCGCAGGCCTCACGCCCTTTGGTGGGGCCTCTTCGGTCATGACACCGTTTGGTGGGGCTTCAACCTCCTTCACCTCGGTGGCTGTGAGCAGTCCCTTCCCTAGTGTCGTCACAGGTCAGTTGCTTTAGTGCAGGGTTTTCACATTTTTTTCATGTTCCAGAGGCCCAAGGTGACATCAGTAAGCTACTGACTGCAAAGTGATTTAGCCTATAATGTTGTTTTCCGTTACACGGTCTCGACTCTACTTGCTTTGTTTGGTGTTCCATCAGGCAAAAGTTTGGGATTGTGTCTGGTACTGGATGCTACTTTTGGAACAATTTTAGTTGAGGTTTGAAACGTGCTGAGCAGATACCAAAAGGTGACGTGAAAACGCTGCAGACCATTGACTGATCACAGAGAGATTGATCAGCGAAGTTCCACGGGTCACTGCTTACAACCAGGAAATACTTACAAAAGATTTGCAAAACTTGTGTCGTAGTTGATAATCTATTCACGTTAAAAATCAGCAAATCTCTCTGTTACAGTTCATGTGAAGTAGCCATTTTGAGTTCTTGTTGATTTTTTTGTTAAAAATAAAACACCCCCGTGGGGCTCTGGGAGAGTGGGGTGGAAAAACTAGTCAACTTGCCCACATGGGACAGACAGAGCTTCGCTGTGAGGTGGCTGCTATCTGTAATGGAAAACAAAATCCAGAAAAGTAACCAGTACCAAAAACCAGTATCAAGTTATGGAAAAACACTATTAGAGACCCTGATGTGAAAAATATTTACATTTGTGTTAAGTACTCATTTGTTTAGAAGTTATACTTAAACAACGACAAACAGAATTGAAGTAATGTGATGTGAAACATATAAACACTGATATTTTTTTTTACTTGCAACAATGTCTAAGGAATTAAATAACAGAGAAAGTATACTATTACTCAATTTGCTGGGGCTCGAAAGCCCCTTAAGGACAGGGGGGTCCCCCCAGTGTGTGGTTTAGTGGATTTATAAAGACACAGCATGCCAAACAACAACTTGAAAGTCATTGAAAAGTCATTGAGTTTTTCTCAGTGTGGCCTATGAAATGTTCTGTGGGATTAGTGATGGGTGTTTTGCCCATTTGGGTCCCTTGCCACGGCCGGGAAGAGGGTGAAATCTGTATGTCAGCTGCTTTTTAATAGACATTGGAACGATGAACATAAAGTTAACGCAGCTAATTTTGCAGAGCCAAGTTCAGCCTAATACTTTCGGAACTGCTTTCCCCAGCCATTTTATAGTTTGGCATTCTGTTATTGATTTCTGCAAATAATGTGAGTTGAGAATATCTTTCATTTGTGCAAAACTGTATTACTTGCGCATTCGATATGCACAGATCTTTATGAGCAACAGATGTTATGCAGATCAGACCTTTCAAATGAGACAGCCAATGCATGAAACCCAAAATAGGTCTATAATCAAAATGGCAGGCAGCGCAGTAGTCCGCTCCCTTGACAAAAATACAAATTATGTCCTTGTGCACTGGAGTCCACTGGATGACTGCACTGAATTCATTGACTTTATTTACGCACATTTACTGTCTGCAGTTTACATTTCACAACTTGTTTTGATTATGGATGTGTTTGTGATGCAATTACCAATTCAAGAGGAATGCATTTCTCCACACTAGCATGCACACACACACACACACACACACACACACACAGTCCGCTGTGTCCCTCTCCCTCCTTGTCTGTGTCTTGCGCTCTCTCTCAAGCAGGATAATCTGAGCCTGAGGGGCTGTTTAGATCTAATCCAGCCCATTCCATTTCCTCCTCAAGATAAACATATCAGAGCTGTGCTGTCTTTCTGCGCTCTGTCACTTCATACCTTGGACCAGAGCCCTCTTTTCATTGTAGCACGGGATTTAGTGGGGCCAGTTTGACCCAGTGACTTTCAGTGTGATACCACGCAATTTCAAAAGCATCTGATCTTTGTTTTTTTCCTTGACCTTTCCTTAAAATAAAAACGAGTCGAAAGAGTTGAGAAACATTCTTCATTTATTATTAACATTTTGGGGAGTACATTTACTCTGTTCGAGTTTGTACAGTTATGAGCTATTATAGATTAACTATCACATTCATGCAGACCTCCCGTATCATATCTCTAATCCTTAAACTGTGATGTCTTACTTTCAGGCGGTGTAACATTTTTTGTGGCGCTGTACGACTATGAAGCCCGGACGTCAGATGATCTGTCATTCAAAAAAGGGGATCGCTTCCAAATTATCAATAATACGTGAGTACATCTGCTCTAGACATGGACAGTCATGATATTGGTACAAGTATATCCTGCACAAAGACTAAGTCGTGGCGTGATTACCCTGAGAATTGTTCGTGTGTGCCTGCTTGTGCCTGTTTGCATGCCTCTTTGAACATGCCCGTGTGTGCACGTGAGATCCGTGAATGTGTGTGTGTGTGTGCATGCGTGCTTTAATCTCTCATTGTATTCATGTCTGATGTTAAGGCTGAAAGCTGTGTGGGTTAATGGGTCCCTCTAATGGACCATCTGGTTGGCTCCCATGCCTTTTATTTATTTTTTTTTTTCAGATCTGATGCACAGTTTATGAAGTCCGGCACATTCTGCGAGTTTATAACGTCACATATGGATCGCAGTGTATAAAACGTTTATATATTGTGCCACATAATTACACTTTTCTGGCGTGTAGTAAAACAAGGCGCATCCCACACAGTAAAATACAGGCACATTTTACAGCACCTGCATTCAGTGGCATCAGCACTACACAGTTTGCTGAGTGGGAAAATGTTTGAGCTGACTTTCAACACAGAAGATCCACCGATTTAGAAACATTGCATGCTCATAAAACTGTAACATGCATGAAAGTTAGTCTCATAATGTAACGAAGGAATTAGCTATCTTTAGATATTAAGAGTTTTTTGTTCAGCAATCAGGCATACACAATTTAAAAACAATTTGTGCTTTTCTGTTTGTTCACCCTTTTGTTATAACCATAAAAAGTAACAGAAATCTGCCAGAATCACATCCAGAAGCTCAGCATTACTAAGTATCATGCTCTTTCTTTGTCATGGAGGTGCTTATTAATCATTGGCTTCTTAAGAATCATTCCCAAGGATGCTGTAAAAATATTTTTTAACCTCCTAAACAGTGCTCCACAGTGCGTTTAACTTTCATAGCAGTGATCGCTCCGTTTTTTTTTTTCCAGAGCAGGTGTCAGGTTTTTCAAACAAACATGAGGGAGCTGCTGTTTGTACTAGTCCAGTCTAACCAGTGTTTGACTTCGCCTCTCTCCAGGGAAGGCGACTGGTGGGAGGCTCGCTCCATCAACACTGGACAGAAAGGCTACATCCCCAGTAACTACGTGGCCCCAGCTGACTCCATACAGGCTGAAGAGTAAGACCTCACTCCCCCTCTCTCTTCCCTTGCTCTTGCTCTCTCTGTTTGCTTCTCACTGTCATTTTTTTTTTACTTCCTCCCACTCCTTTTCTTCAGCTGCACCAGCTATCAGTTATATGACTAGGCTGGGTGATCAGATGTTGTGACTAACCCATCACGCACGCATGACAGGTTGAGAGTCTAGACAATAGAGCCCTGTATTTTTAGTGACGACCAATGGCACTCCATTACTCTTCATCCCATATGACAGGGTTATAATGGACTGTGTTTTTATAATAGGGTTTTGCCATGGTTCTATTTTTATAATGCTACATGTTTAACCTGTTCTGCAAAGAACACCTCAACAAGGTATCTAACAATGCAGTCCTAGTCTTATTCCTCTCAAAATAAGAGAATGGATCTGCCAGCGAGATGAGGTCATGGTGATACAGTATCTTGAAATAGGCAAACAAGTTTCTTGATTTTTTTTTTTTTTTAAAGCAATATTTGAAGACGGTATTCAAGAATAAGTGACTGATTTTTTTTAATTGCTTTTTGGTTGTGTAGGGCCTCATGCAACAGTGGTGCAGCTTCAAAAAGTTATGATATGTAATGTAACAAGATGACTGAGTGCCTTTTCAGCTGTTATAATGATAACAGTACTAGTAGCGGTAGTAATATGGTCCAATCAATTGCCCTTGGTCATGAACAAGATATTATTCTTACATTTCTGACTTGAAAGACAACCATGTATTATTTTCTGACTGTATATTTGATTAAAATCAAATGAAATGCTTGTGATGATAATTATAATAGTAATAGCTGTTCACCACTCAACTGCCTTTGATGTGTAACTTATCAGAAAAGATTTAAAATTCAAATCACAAGTACTTACAATTCATACCAAGACACAAAGAATTATATTGAGCTGTATCTGTTCTTTTTTTTGGCACCATAGCATCATCATTATTGCTTGCACAGCTATGCATAAAACCCTGCATATTATACAGTATATCAAAAGGACAACTGCTCCTTTGACTCTCTCTCTCACTCGCTTGCTCTCTCTCTTTTGGGCAGATGGTACTTTGGTAAAATGGGCCGCAAAGATGCTGAGCGTCTCCTGTTGGTTCCAGGGAACCAGCGAGGCACTTTCTTGGCACGAGAGAGCGAGACCACCAAAGGTATGAGATTTATTGTCTGCAAAGCAAAACTGTCAAGCATGCACACTGCAGTTTCAGAACACCAGAACATTTTTTATCTGATTAATGTCTGTACTGAGGGCTGCGGCTCTGATTAGGAGAAGTTTAATGCAGCCATTTGTGTATTAATATGGAACAGATAATTTCTACTGTACATTTCTGCACTATTTTATTTACCAGTTCAATGTGTGTGTGTTTTTAATTTCTCATTATATTAAAAGGTAGCCTATATTTTAAGAGCCTTTTTTGTACTGTAAACTACAGTCTAATTTCTGGTGATTTTAAAGGTGCCTATTCGTTGTCCATCCGGGACTGGGACGAGGTGAAGGGAGACAACGTCAAACACTACAAGATCCGCAAGCTGGATAACGGTGGTTATTACATCACCACTCGGGCCCAGTTTGAGACGCTGCAGAAGCTGGTCAAACATTACACAGGTATGCAGCTCAGCCACATGACGCACTACCTTATGCTTATGTCGGTGGCTTTTAGACAGAATTACTGTTTACAGCAGAATGGACATTCCAGGTTTGCACAACTTTGTCATCACTGCTTGTTATTTTTTTAGTCGGACAAATACGATGAGTACCATATGTAGCCATAGGATGTTTGATCCAGTCAAGGGTTCTAATTGTCACTTTTGTCTTTTTTGATGTGTTGTTATAATAGAAGTAGTCCCCACTCTTGTTTTATTTGATATTTGAGCGCATCTTTGACTGCTATCAATCCTTTATGCCATCAAAGAATTCAGTGCTTGTGGTGGAAAATGCATTATTCAGCTGGAGATCTGGTGCTGCTGTCACATCTATTGAATATGTTTCGCAGAGGCTTTTTTTTCCCCGTGGTGACTCTAGACTTTACTTCAAGAGGTGCTTTGACTGACACAGTCACGGCTCAGTAATTGTGACTGAGTCCCAGAAAAGCAGGATCATGTGGGACTAAGCCAAAAGACGCAGGAATAAAAAAAAAAAAAATTAATAAAAAAAGAAAACATGCTTAAGCCTGCTGTAATCTGTCCAATGTTGATAAGCAGGCAGCTGTTCAGAAAAAGCCCCTGTGGACCGTCACAACAAGAGTACAGGAAGTCGTGATGATGCACATACTCATGGGACAAACCACTTCATTGACGACTTTGTGAGAATACAGTTTTATTCCCAACTGTACTATAAACAAGGGAATCACTGCCAAAAAATGCTCCATTTGAACAAGTCATTTAGTCTCATATGCCATGTTCAAATGTTGTTTTTCTAAGTGAATCAGTGGGATGCAATAACCCCACTTGTTTTGAATGCAGTCATACTTGTTTCAAAATAAATATGTTGAAACAAGGCAGAATAAGGCAGATCAGCCCTCTCATATCCAGAAAATGACACTTGATTTGAGAAAATTCTGGAAACAAGTTGATTTGCATTGGAAACAAGCGGGATTCTCTCATACGACTGGTGGATTTTGTTCGGTTTTTTGAAGGCAAACATGATTTTTAAGACTGCATATGGGACTAAATGGCCTGTTACGTTGGAGATTTTTTGCAGTGATGACTCGTTTCTTTGAGACCCTTTGTACAGTCCAGAATGAGTTGTGCTTAAGCCGCTAGCAATTAAATGAGCACTTATGCAGAAAACTGTCTAATCAAAGCATGTGAAGTCTAACTTACCCACTGTTTTGGTGGTTGAATATCACTGCATGGTTAACCCCACGGTTTTTCCCTTTCTGTGTGCAGAACTCAGAGGGGACATTTCACAAGATGGTTGGTGCTGTTATAGACAGCTAGACTCCTGCTGTGTCTGAAAAGGCGGCCATACCAAGCTTCTCGATCATTAGGCTTTTTTAATCTGCTGAAAAAAATGAAGTGGTTCAGATCAAAACTGTTAACATCAGTGAAATGACCAGGATAATGCATTACTTTCTGGGAGTGATTCAGTTGACATTAACAAAAGTGTAACCACAACATGGCATCATGGAAAAGACCCATCATGAATTATCATGCAGATGATGGTGAACAATGTGACTGCATCAGTGTGGGTTGAATCTAGTATATCATCATGTAACATGCTTTGCTGTACTTTTTTGTATACCACATGTTTACAGTACGTTTAATGTAGCTAGTGTTTACCGCCAGGACTGTATGTACTAATCAGTGTGCAGACGCAGTGATTGTGTCGGCATGTCAGGATAGTGATGAGTAGAGACCAAATAAGGGCCTACAGGCTGAATTAGCAGGCTGCTCGTCAGTGTGAACAAGCTCAAATTTACAGGTTGGCTCTTTTTTCCCCTTATATGTCCTTTCCTGTGCAGAGCACGCAGACGGGCTGTGTTACAGACTGACGACTGTGTGTCCCACGGTGAAGCCTCAGACTCAGGGCCTGGCCAAGGACGCCTGGGAAATCCCCCGAGACTCCCTCCGACTGGAGCTCAAACTGGGCCAGGGCTGCTTCGGAGAAGTCTGGATGGGTAAGAGACCACCGCTGCTATGTGCACACACACACACACACACACACACACACACACACACACACACCATGCAGGTGTCTATGCTACCTACAAACACGTCCACCATTTGCAGCTGCATGTTGTCACTGTTGCACGAAAAGAAAATATCAGCTTCTCAGGAATAGATAGGAACAGTTTAAATTTCCCATGGATGAGCCTATATTCTGAAATTACAGGGTTTCAGTGATTTTTGAATAAATCTAAGGGCCACAGAATGTGCTCCTCAAGTCCTAAAAGTTTCAAAGTGGAGTGGCAAAATCAGCATTTACAATATATATTTAAAGCGGTAACCCATGAAAAGTATGGTCTTTGATTTTGATGATGGTGAATTTGGTGGCGATGACGATAAGTGGCCATTTGTGTGTTGCACTCCCCGTAAATCTGTTTGCAACCATATAGTGTCATCACTGCTGTGACGCCCCATCCACTGCTGAAGATGTTTGCCATGGTGGCAAAAATCTTGTTGCTCCTGTTAACTCTTCCATTTTTTTCAAATTTAAAAGACAAACCTGTCACTCTATTTGGAACAAAACAAACAAAAAAATATATATAAAAGCTTTCATGAAAAGGATGTAGGTAGAATTAGAAATGTGTAGCCTTATGTTATTACAAACCAAATTGTGAAAAACCTTCACATTCTTGTTTACAGCACACGCACACACACACACACACACACACACACATAAGCAAGATCTTGGAGTAATTACAAGTAAATGGCTTGCTCAAGGGCGCCTTAAGCTCGGGCTTTACATTTACTTACTCCACCTGTATTTTTGCTATGGGGTTAGACGGCGATTAAGGCATGACCTCCGATATTTATTTTGCATACACACTTCATATGTTGACAACAAACAGGCATACTGTATATCTATTCTGTTATTGCTACGTACCTTTGCTCACACAAATATAGAGGCATAAATTAACATACTAAACATTTAATACACTAAAACATTACAGCAACATCATATCTATGCAAATGAATTCATAATACCACATTTTGTGCATAGTAAGTACTTGTTCATTTTTAAGATTTATATGAAAATAAGGTTGTGTGGAAGCTGCCTGTGTGTTGTGCTTCTCTTTATGCTGCACTGTGATGTGAGTACTGTTTTCCAGCTCGTTCCTGATTGCTTCGCTCTTCCTCAACACTTCCTTAACACACATGCACCGCGCTCAGCAGTCGCAGGTTGCCTTCCTCGCTGCATTTCGCCGGCCTGCCTGTGAGACGGCAGCCTCAGCGAACACCTCGCTCTTCTTTCATCACTCGCTCTGAAATTAAGCGCAGCTTGCTGCAAGCCCCAACCTGCAAACCGCCACTGTGCCATTCCAGGGAAATCTTCTCCATCTCTGCCTGCGCTGTTTTGCTCTTTTTGTTTTTGGATTTAGCTGCAACTTCCCACTGAAAATTCCACGAATACCTGTCCATCAGCATTCTTCCTTCTGGCCCATTGCCGTTTTTAAAAAAAACGTTTTATGTTGCCTTATTTCTTATAGAAAGGCTATTGACCTCCATTTCTTTTCCCACAGTCTCACTACCCCATAATATTACATATGATCATCATTGCCCTACTTTGTCCTTTAGCCACAGTGTGTGTATGTGTATGTGTGTGTGTGTAGTTTGTTCAGTATGATTCATTCATGAAGGTCAGCGTTGTGACGGAAGCTCTAGATCTCCTGCCTCAGCTTTTTGTGTGTAAGCAGGGCGTGAGTAAGTGGCTCTCAACCAGGAAGTGACTGATTATTTAAGCTGCCACTTTCTTTTTCTCCGGAGCGTTGCTTTACACACGGGAAATGGGCATGATCACTCCCTTACAGAGAAATCTGCTTCCATGGAACATAAGCTTTAAGGCTGGTTTTGGATATACTTCTCAGTCACACTTAAAGGGAAAAGCCTCCTCGTATCTCCCGGGCCCATCAGTGCATTTGTCATTACAAATGCCTGCTGCACAGCTGAACTTTGCTCTGTCTCACATAGCTTTACTTTAAATCCCAAGGCTTCCAAAGATACCAAATATGTCCTGCTGAATTACAAGGAAATGTGTGTAAAATGTTGCACAATACATCTAGATATTCTCTATTTGATGTAATGCTGCAGCCATAAACAGTGATATCTTGGGTTTGAATATTTCACTCAATATAAGCGTGATGATAGCTTCAATGAAGCTTTGCATCCAGCAGATACTGAATATATGTGCCCTTGTACCACAATGTGGAGAAAAGCTTTTTTTTGTACCATTGAAGCTAAGTAAGGGGAAATTTAAGGAGAAATCAGAGTTGAAGAAATTAATTTAACATCTCATTATTTGTCCACTGTGGCATTGTTATTCATATGCGGGTTAATAAACTGAAACATGTCTTAGACAACACTGACGATTTACACATATTTTGCATGCAGGCACATGGAACGGCACCACTAAGGTAGCAATCAAGACCCTAAAGCCAGGCACCATGTCACCAGAGGCTTTCCTCCAAGAGGCTCAGATCATGAAGAAACTCCGACATGACAAACTGGTGCCTCTCTATGCTGTGGTGTCCGAAGAACCCATCTACATTGTCACCGAGTTCATGGGCAAAGGTGAGGACAGTTCATAATTGCAGACATAAAGCATAACAAAAGGTCATCTTTAGACATGCAGTATGTGAGTGAAAATCTGACAGCTGATAGAATTCAATTACACAAAGTGCCAAATGAAAGGGACTCAAAATGGTTACTGTCGCTCTGCATGGGAGCTGTGGCAGAAAATTGGAGATCACGTCATTCTGCTTAAAACAGTGTCTTGGCTGAGTATAATGTTTTGCAAATGTAGTTTAATTAATGTAGTCTAATTAAAGGGCACTGACCGAATTAATTTGAAGACTCAGTTCCCTATAGGCAGAATGGTCATAATACCATACTGCAGAAAGTGAAATGAAAACAAACATCAGTTGTTGTGCGTCGTTCAAAAAATGTATTCAACTTTATGTCGTTGAACAGAATTGTGTTGTTGTCCGGTTTTTATCTACTTCCATTCATTTTGGAGCCACACACTTCTGGTGAAGCTCCTGTTCTCTCTGAGTTAATGGACCAAACTTTCTGGATGTATTATTCTCAGATAGATGGACATAAGCAAACAGTAGCAAGAGAATTGGTTGACCAGTAAACACAAACTCACTGTGTTATTGAAGTGATTGCTCATGGTCTGTCATGATCTGTGTGGCTGCTTCCAAGAGGTCTTGGTAATATCAGCTGTTGTGTTGCTGCACAATCTTCTGCCAAATGGCAGTGCCTCTGTTTTTGTGTTGTTACTGGGTATTTATGTGTGCAATTCCTCGACAAATTTGATGATTTTTTGCTTGTCTTCTAAAATCCTACAGGAAGTTTACTGGACTTTCTGAAGGAAGGAGATGGAAAATACCTGAAGCTGCCCCAGCTGGTGGATATGGCTGCACAGGTACGGCTGCACACAACCACATCACCGCCACTGACAGCTTAGTGGAATACAAATACAGGCAACTCCCTGCTCTACCAGCCCAGCTGTTGTTTTAGCTGTGCGTGTGTGTGTCAGGGAATGATTATCATGCAAAAGCAACAACACCAGAGCCCATGTGTGGGTGCATTTTCAGCTGTGTGTGTAACTGTGTGTGTACATGTGTATAGGTGTGTATGAGTCAGTTATCCAGCCGTGCCGGGTCCCTGTGTGCAAGGGTTTCAGTTGGTTCTCCATCTGGCTGTCATATTTATTTAATATCCACGCTGACATCTCTACCTCCCCTCCTCCCTCTCCTTGCCCTCCTCCTCTTCTCACTGTGTGTGCTTCTCCTCGTTCTCCACCACTTAACTGCCTGGAGCACTTAAACACCGCTCCTCTGAGGCCATTTAAGCTTGGTGGGTCGGTCGCACACTGTGATCTTCGCTTAATTCACCTCCTCGCTCCTCATTCCCCCTATCTTCCTCGCTCGATAGAGTGGAAAAGAGTTGGAGAATTAGACAGAGGCTGGCTGAAACCTCAAGATGCCGTTCAGAGAGTTGGCAGTGTGAAGACAGTTGTTTTAAAGATTAAGCCATTTGTTCTTCTTTTCATAGCTGTGGGCGATCCATCCTTACTTAAATTCACTCAGATACCATGTGCAAATAATTCTTAGTGTTTGTTTTAATCTCTTTCGAGTACCAGATTGGTGGAGTTTGCTGCATAGAACTACACAGAATAAACTCAAGAAGTCTGACACACTGGGAAAGTCAGTTTAGGTAGATAGATTTACTTTAGAGAGATTTACTTTATTGATCCCAAACTGGGAAATTATAGTGTAGCTTTCTTTTCTCTGATTGACAGCTTCTCTGAGTCCAACCCCAGCAATATGGTGCTTCACATAAAACAAACACTCAGAAATGCATGTACTGTTCGACCCAAGTCTGGCCAGTTGCAAAGGCCCACCAAGTTACAAAGCTGCTGCCATTTGTTTTGGATGCGTCCTGATGCCATTCTGTGTTTGCTGACTCTGCCTCCCTGTTTGTCCTCCCCAATCCTGCCCCAGATTGCAGATGGCATGGCCTTCATAGAGAGGATGAACTACATCCACAGGGACCTGAGAGCTGCCAACATTCTGGTGGCTGATAACCTGGTGTGCAAGATTGCCGACTTTGGCCTGGCCCGGCTGATCGAGGACAACGAGTACACTGCCAGACAAGGTGTGTGTAAAGAAATAACCTACACTGATTCAAGCAATTCCCTGACTTTAACCCTTGCCATTATATGCCTAATCTCTAGCAATGCCACCTTTAATGTGACTGTGTCCTTAACTCTAACCCCTTAGTGCCAAAATATTGTCCTCACAGGGATAGAAGTAGAGGATCACACAGAAATACATTCTGTCTCTCAATCACACAAGATTTCTGATGGCCCATGTAACTCAGTTCATGATTTTCTGTTTTTTGATCATTCCCAAGTCCATTCTAGGTCACCACCGGGCAAAATATGCAAGGAGTAAGCAAGGAGTGACAAATTTCTGTCTTTCTTTCCAGGTGCTAAGTTTCCCATCAAGTGGACAGCCCCTGAAGCTGCTCTGTACGGTCGCTTCACTATCAAGTCAGACGTCTGGTCCTTCAGTATACTTCTGACTGAGCTGGTGACCAAAGGCAGAGTACCATACCCAGGTAAGCGCAAGTGCTATTATATGTGCTAATTAGGGATACAAGGTCTTTTTTTCTGAATTTCCTTCCGGTTTGTCAGTGTGATTTCCTTTTATTTCCTGATTGACATTGCCATTTTGCTGCTTTGACTGTTCTAAATTATATGTGTGAGAAAACACAGAATGGTGCACAGCCTATAGGAGTCAGCACAGATGTGTAAGGGTTTATCATTGCGTGGGAAAGTAGTCGTTACTCTGCCATGTATGATTTGCCCATGTGGAGCCAAGTCGGCCACTCTCCTGTCACCTCACTTCTGACCCCTGCTGTCTGACAATAGTATTGCAGTGTGTATGGTGTTGACAGTGTGACTGGCACTGATTACAGAGTGTGCCATATGGCAGACTTAACCACTAGCTCTTATAGAGGACCATCTGGCTCCTGTGGCCTGCTTGGCTTTGACTGCAAACCCTCCGGTCTAATTAATGCACCCAAGAGCCACGAGTTCTGGGAACTGAACCCTCACCCCCCCTTCTCAAAGTTGGGGGTTAGACTCGCAGGCCGGTTGTGGCTGTTGCTGTGCCATCTTGTCTTTTGGAGAGGGAATTTAGTGTTTAATGTGAAACTTGATAGCGCAAAGGCAATAGTAAGCAAGTATACCAGGATCACCCTGAGGCATTGAAGAGCACCAACATGGGAATGCAGCCTCTTGTTCTATTTTAGTCAATGCATCTATATGTATATTAAGACTCGCACACAGATCGGCCTACATAACGGGCATGCGATGAGTGCTTAGATATTCTTATCCAAGACATAAAGCATGCTAACACTTCAGCATCCGACATACCACGACCACCCTATCCAAGTTCCAGCAGTTGTTCCAGGCCTTTCCTCTTTCAGAATGTGTGAGAGAATCTGATCCCCACTGTCCCACAGAGAGACTTGAGAAAGTAGGGGGGGAGGGGGTGGACTCTGGGGAGAGGATATGGTTGTGTCCATGCCACTGTCTCTGTGTCATTACTTCTTTTAGCTACAGCCCTGCTCCCCATGGAGCTCTGTCTGCTGTGTCACAGGGTTCAGGGTCTCTCTTCCTGTATCAGGGAGGGATCCAGCTATCTAGTCCTCATGTAGGGCTGAACCAGGCATATAAAAGCACATTGTTTGTAGGGATGGACAAGTATACTGGCAGCCTATTGGTTAACAGTTCATATGAACTTTAAAAGCAATATTGATATTGTTCTGTTTTTATTGTCAGTTTTTGGTTGTGAACACACAACAACATCAATAATAACAAACAAACAAACAAACAAACAAAAAACACTTAATAATCTTAAACAGGCCTGTCCTTTCACCTCTATTTGTATTCTGATTCTTTAAAAAATGCACAAAGGTAGCAGCTGTTATGAGTGGGAATATATTGGATATTGGCGTTGGCCTTTAAAACTAAATTGTTGCATCCTTAAATATTTGCCTTTGCTTTGAATTAGAAACACACAACAGGATAAAAGTATTGATTTTGTACTACAAATGAGTAGGAATTGTATGTCCAAAAAGCTGAAATTCTGAAAGATAACAAGGGAAAGTCAACGATGCATCCTTTTTATGGAAATAAGCATTGTGAATGAAATTTAGCTTCTCATTTCTATGCTCTTCACTTGCTCTAAAATCACTGCAATATCCTGCCATGCTGGAATATACATATTATAAATGCAAACTATAGTATTTCATTCAAATAGCCCTATATGTGTTTTGTTTTGATCACTGGAATATTTAGCAGATAAAATAAAGCAGGCATCTACAAAAAAGGTTTCAAACTGGCGTAGGGCAGAGAATGATCAAAAACTGAATCTGTCTTTCTATCTGTCTGTGCACACCAGTTACACCTTGATGAAGGCCTGCCTTCAGCATTGGTTTGTTTTGATTTAAAAACTTAAGTGGTAGCTTCTGTTCAGTGTGCAGTTTCTACTTTTTTCTCCATATTATTGCTACAACCTACATTGTTTTCGTCCAGTGGTAGAAAGCATTTACGCCCCAGGCTGCCTTCAGATTCTGTCCCTGCTGGCCTTGTTTTCCCATTATCCTCACATAATATTCCTGTCTGTTTGCCAGGCATGGTGAATCGGGAGGTGCTTGAGCAGGTAGAGCGAGGCTACCGAATGCCTTGCCCCCAGGGCTGCCCCGAGTCCCTCCACGAGATGATGAGGCAGTGCTGGAAGAGGGAGCCAGATGAAAGACCCACATTTGAGTACATCCAGTCCTTCTTGGAAGACTACTTCACAGCCACAGAGCCACAGTACCAGCCAGGGGACAACCTCTAGTATGGGGGATCTGGGTCAACCCTGGCACTAGACATCAAAGCTTTGGACAAGAGAGAGCTACAGCAAGGCCACCCCTGCTGAAAGTGCAGAGAAAGAGGTTTTAGTGCTAGAATACTACAAACTAGTCCGCAACCACACTGGCATATCAGAACTGTCATCCCTGCCTCTAGACTCAAGGGGGAAATGGTTGCAGAAGTAGAAATTGACCTTTGTGTACCTGTGGACAATTATTTGGGAAAGTGTCCAAGGGTGCAGATTGGTACTGGTACACTAAGCTCTGAGAACCCTATTAATCAGAATAATCCATATGGACCGGCCAGAACACTGTGATCAAAACAAGGGAGTTTTGTCAAAGCATTGAATTTCAAATCGATGACTCATTTCCGATTGCACAGGTTTTGACTTCT
>OMLB01016170.1:95899-133555 GCA_900302555.1 Myripristis jacobus | reverse complement strand
ATGTTTGTCTCAAAATTGCCTGCTCTGGCCACTTGGAGGTCCGGAGCAGCCAAAACCGCACGTTTGAGGTTTGGAGTCAATAAGTGAACCAGGCACACACATTCCTTAAAGGGATGTTCCAAAGACCTTGCATTCCTTGAGAGGTTGTTTATGATGCTTAATGCCCACTAATGCCCCTTTTCTAAGTAATGAGGTTGCATTTCTCTGTAGGCAGGTGTTTATATCACGTTTTGCCCTTGTTTACTGACTCTTCCCATTCTCCTTAATTGGAACCAGACTTTAATAAGTTAGAACTACTAACTAATGTTGACTCTTGTCTGTCCCTGCAATCTAATTACACAGGGATGGAATTCAGAGTGTTTTATTGCATAGCTTCATGATGATATATATTTTTAAGGTTTTAGTTTCTGGACAGCATAGTTTAGCATTTCTTACTCTTTCTGTTCATGCAGTTCCCTCTCTACATGCTAGTGTAGGGGTCTGTTCAGTGATAAGGCTGCTGGCTCCATCCCACTGCACAGCAAAGCCACCTTGACGTGTGATCAGATTTTATGTCGTCTGTCTCAGAGACACACAGTCTCTCCTGTATCAAACGTCTAGAGCCATGACCACATGGACAGCACACAGTCTGACACTTAAGATAAAGCCAGACTGTGTCTCTGTTTGTAAGTGCAATGTGATCTGTGTGGAGGAGGGAGCGCAACTCTTTTTGACTACACACATCATTTTGTGCTTGGCATGATTCAGTGAGGCAGGCAGATTGTTGTGTTGCCAATCATGTATTTTCCTTGTGGAAGTCCACTTAATTAACATGGTTTTGTGCCAAGGCCCCCCAAGACAGACTGGCCTCAAGATGATTATCTGTAATGTGCATTTTTTTTTTCATTTAAAGTTAAAATTAAATATTTCTATTATTCCAGATTCCACTCAGCCAATAAACTGTATGGTCTAACTTCACATGTTAATGTTATCGCTTTCCTTCTGGCCATAGGATTTGGGAGTGAGACCCCCATAAAACTTGGCAACCCCAGATTGCTACAGAAGAGGGCTCTGAGGTAAGATATGTAAAATCACAGTGCTATTTTGAAAATAAAAGCAAAAGCATGCTGTGTTTCATGTTTTCATAAACTCTTATTTCCAATTGGCTGTGTCATATCTTTGTTTGGCAATAGGGACATAATCAAATATCATATGTTTGACCAAATACATTTGTATCAATATTTTATTTTGGTAATATTATAGGGATGACTGTTGGTGCTTTCATAAGATATATACACATAAGAGCTTTGCCAAACAATCATTAATAATGTGGATATGATGACCAAGCAGGTAGAGACACATAATAAAACAGCTACAACAGGCTACTCAGGAAAGTCTTTACTGTAATGCTGCCTGGAAAACCAGGAAAAAACAACACATATGCCATGTCATGATGTGACAGTAACCAAAATACCAAGCAATATCTAGTTTCATAAGGTGCAGTAGTGCACTTCAAACACAAATATTAAAGGTGCTGTATGTAATATTTTTACATCATAAATAATTGCTACATTACAAACAAGACAATTTTGAATGAGATTGGCAGCCTCTAGTGGCCTCCACCCTGCATTATTCACTGTGTGCTTTTAGCTTTGTTGCAGTGGTAGATGGTAGGACGATGTGTCTGCTGCCAATGCGTGTATATCTCTATCTGTGACTGTGTGGGTGGACACAGACACAGGACACAGGGTATTAGACAGAGCCAGTGTCTGCACAAGCTTAGCGGGAAAGTGAAAGTTAAGGTCACTGTGCTGCTTGGCTGTGTAAAAGCTCCCTGCTGCAGCATTAGCAGGATTGCTCAGCATCACACTGTTGGCTGGGTGTCAAGTACTCCACCCGGCCTGTGCACATATCCTCCACTCTATATATAAAGTTACACAGCAGTGAGAACCATGGACACGGTGACACCAAGTTGAAGCCAAGCTGCATGAATGTGATTTGGACTAGGAAACACTGTGCATCCAGGAGTCTGGGATTACATGTTGGAGCAGATAGGATGTTCAGCAATGAAAATAGATGCTGTTGTGATAGAAAGAGCTTAAGCTTGTCCTCACCCTTGACTTTGTCAAGTACACCATTGTGTTTATTGCTTGTGCTGGAATGGACAAAACCAGAAAACCCCCCCAAAAAACGTGTTTAAGGCTTTCTCATAAAGTCTGCATAAATATGGGTGGATTCTTGATGTAGTTGCAGTGGAGTATTGCAGGTTGAACAATGAGTATATTATTTGGTTGATTAATTAATTGTTTTTGCTGCTTTGTACACAATACAATGATTTAAAGGACTCTTGAACATCATTCAAACAGATCCTGGTTCCAGCAACGTTTTTCTTCTTTTTATGATTTGTATGACCCTCTGATCTCTTGAGAAATTTAAATTCAGTCAATGAGGCCCTTACAGTTGCTTACACTGTCAGATCATAAACAAATCCTGTTCCCCGCAGCTCAACCCCGTTTCAATAACATTTGGTATTTTTCCTGCACCCCTCAGCTTCCAGAAAGAGTTCTCATTTGACGAAAAAGACGACTTAGCCAAAAGCACCAAGGATATAGATGTCAGTCTCTTGGCCAGTCTCCCCAAAGGTGAGTAAGGGTTTTTTATTTCTGCTTGCTTGCAAATGACCCTCACAGTGTCGACTTTCCCAGGGTTTTTGGCGGTTGGGGGTAGGTTCTCTGTTTTGCTATTGTGCAACAACAGCCTCTTTGCCAGGTGGATGTGTGTCAAGATTTGCCTAAAACCATTTTTTCTAAATGCACAATCCTCAGATATTGCATAATAGCTAATGCTGCAATCTCCATTTTCTCATGTGGTCTTCATTTTAACCAAAATGTTAGGCCTAGTAAATGGATACGGTCTATTAGAGGTTGTTGCATCTGTTTGTCAAGGCCCACTTTATGGTGAACACTTTTTGATTAGCTGTTAAAGGCCCTGAAAGCCATTTGTTGGGTTGCTATTGATATGTCTTGACTGCTTAAGCTATACTGTGGGTTGGACGCTGAGGAGGAATGATCTTAGCTGCAGAGAAGTCTTTAAATCTTCCGTGAAATTGATTTGGACCAAATTGAAAGGGGAACTAGGCATTGAAGAGCATGTTTGTCTAGCAGAGCTATAAACCCAGTGCAACACACTAATGCATGTTGTATAACCTACTAGATACAATTCTTCCACTGTAGAAGTTATTCACTTTAGTTTGGTTCAGATGATAAAATTGTACATTGCTGCGTTCATGTTCATTGTATGTCTAACATTTGTCCAAATTATCATGCTGTTAACATAAGATGTTGAGATTTATTGTCTCAGTGCATTTAATATACTTATTGGTGTTCATTTTGGATAAAGGGTTGAAATAGTAGATTTCTTGTTGCATTTCTTGATTTAAGAATGTTGCAAACCAAAAAGCTGTTATCCAGATTCAGATGCTCATGAATTCCTGTATCTATCATTGTCATGTCAGGAACAGAGCCACATTTTTACAAGCCATGCAAAGATGGAGTAATTCATTTTCAATTTGTTGGACTTAAAATTGCTTTGCCATGTGTTTTGTTTCTTCTTACAGTCTCTGAATTGAGGAAACGATTTGAAGGCATTACGACAAGTGCAAGTGATTGGGAGATGAACAGGTGAGAAGAGCAGGGTGCTGGCTTTTTTGATAATGATAACACTAATAACATAGTTCAGGATGACTGCTTCTTTCTTCCTGTTTGTGTGTGCAGGAAAGAGCGCATCGCCCGAAGGTTGGAGGGAATAGAGGGTGAGGTACATCCATCTCTGTTGCCCAGCCTGGTGGCCAACCGGCTTCTGGAGGAGGACACTCCACGTTACACAAGGGCATCTGACCCCTGTGAGCCCTGTGGTGGTAAGACAGCACAGAATAGGCTTAAAATTTCTCATTGTCCTGTGTCACTCTTGGGATAACTGTCTGTCTCCCTCTCTGCCCTCTAGTTACAGTCCAGCGATATGGCATTGAGGGCTCGGAAAGCCCAGACCCGCAGCTGATCGCTCCAGAGCGGCAATCAAGATCTCGAAGCCGGGTGGAGCCTCAGTCCTCCCTCCATACTGAGCCTGTGTACAGCATGGGCTCCACCACCGCCGCCCCAGATCTGGACTCCAAGGCTGAGCGCATCGCCCGCTACAAGGCGGAACGACGACGGCAGCTAGCTGAACGCTACGGCATCTCTTTGGATCAGGAGCCCGATGTGGACTATTCCTCGCGCTACACTCGTAGCCGAAAGGATTCGGACGCCTCAGAGAGGCGAGGCAGGGGGGAGTCCGTGGGAGAGGATGGAAGAGACATCACCCTGAGTTCCTACACCAACACCTCCACCACTAGCCCCAGGGCTGGTCGCACGGCATACCACCCAGACCTTGGCTATGAGCCGGGTCGATCCAGGGCAGACTCGTTCACAGAGCGAGAGAGGCTGATGAACCTGGAGAATCAGCGCAGGGCTCAGCAGGAGAATGCTGGTCCTCCAGAGCCACCGTCATCTTCCTCTTACATGGACGTGACGTCATTGTCTTCCTCTGCCAGGGTGCCAGCCAAGGACTATTCGGTGTCAGGGATGCCGCCTAGCTCACCCAAACTGAGCAGGCACCCATCGCTCACCTCACCTAAACACGGAGCATCTCCAGGGGACCTGTTCATTGAGCAACAGGCCCACAACATTCTGAGCAGACAGGGGTGAGAGGCCTAATTGTTTTTGTATTTTTAAATCTGTCTTTTCCTCAGTAGTCTTTCGATTGTCTCTTGCATAAATTGAAGTCACTGCAGAATAGTCAGAAATAGATTAGATACCAAGTCATTCCAGGAAAAGGTCAGTTTCCACCTCTCTCAGTGCTTGAAGATCTTACCAAGAGTGTCTTTGATGCTCTTACCCACCCTAGAGCCCAGATCCCAGCTTTTCCGCAAATCTTTATCTTCATACAGGAAGATCGAGGAGGGTTTCCATGCAGGACAGAACACTGCTTTATCATTCCCTCCTGTGGATGGACTAGCCTGACACCATTATCTGTCAGGCTGTCCTCCATCTCTGTCTCTGTCCCTCTTTTCATTCATGCATGTTCAAGGTCGTCCTCTTGGCAAGAATGGGGTTTCATACCAGATCAGGCAACCTGAGCTTGTTCTGGAATGATCTTTGAGCTCAGAACAAGTCCAGCTGAAACCAGCAGCTGTGCCCACAGAGCACACTGCAGAGATTAATGCAACATGTTTATGTGTGTGTTCACTTCTCTCTTCCAGAGATTTCAGGTGACTTTGGTCAGAACAGCAGTTGTTGCAGTTTGTGTCCAAAGTCAGTGGCCAAGCCGTTGTCATACTAGTTAGAAGGGGGATTTTGAGGACGACTGAGATGATTGAATAAACCGTGTTTTCACAGGGAGTGTGTTGCAGAATTGTAACTTTTTTAGATATTATTTGCAAGTTGTCAGGTTGATGGCTAAGATGGTGACTTGGTCATGGTGCGCCTGGTGTGCTGCTTTACATGAAAGAGAATTACTTCTTTGAGAATCAGGGACATCAGGGACAATTCACAAAGGAGGTGTAGGCAAAGAAGGACGCCCCTAATACTTTGTGCATTCAGTATTTATGCACACACAGGGATGTAAACATATTATAATTCTGTCATCCTTAATTTTGATGCAACAGCCCAGGCCTTGGCAAGGCTACAGAGCTACAGTCTTTTGTTGCTAAATGAACAGCTGGAGATGCATGCTCTGACTCCACACCCTGCCAGGCCGTCATTCCCTATCTGTCTCTGTTTCTGTCCCGCTCTTCCTCCAACCCCCCTCTCTCTTTTTTCAAAACTGTGCGTGTGTGTTTGTAGCAGGGGGAGAGTGTTGTGTTACAGGGCGGCTCAGTGTGACTCCACGGTCAGGACCACGACCCACAGCTGGGCCTGATCAAGACCAGCGAGGCCTGAGGGGAAAGAGTTACAGAGACGAATAAGAAACCTTCCTCTATCTCTGTCTGTCTTTCCAGCTATCCACTGTTTCTTAAACATCTAAGCCTCAAGGAGTCTTTAAAAAAATTACATAAATCCAGTCCTTTATCAAGCATTAAATTTTGTGAATACAGATATTAGAGGTCTTATTTTTGTCACCATGCAGTGACAAGAATCTTTCCCCTGCAAGTTCACTCTGGGATTAAACCTGAGTGAAATTTGGAGCACAATGTCAATATGCATTGTATCTGCTTTCTCTAACACAACTGGAATTTAAGTCCCTTACTCGCTTTAGGTTGCCCCTCTACTTTACGTTATTTGTGCCAGTGCATGCACAGTTTTAGATATCAGGTGTCATTTTCCTCCCTTCAGAAGATGCAGCTCACTGCCATTCATAATTTTACAATATGAAAAACAATTTCCGCCGGCCACATGGTCCATCACAGTAAACATGAAACTCTTAACTTTCTGTTTTTTCACTATTGTGCCAAGTCGATAGTTCTCATATCAGCATTACATTGAGATCTATTTACAGCCAATCACGTGACACCCACAGGTAGATATGGGAAATAACTAGATTTTTTTTTCTCAATGGCAAGTGTAAAAATATGTAATTACATAGACATGTATGGCAAAATGACTGGGTAATGGTAAATTAGACAGATAATAGTAAGTGGGCCACATTTCATTAGGGCCTCCTAATAATTAGCTTAATTTCCTGTTGTTTCACAATAATATTATTAATTATATATATTTTTCCTGTATGACTTATTTAGTCATGTAGCTTTCATTAGCTGTCTTCAGTTGTAAATAGGCTTTCTTTGATTTGTTTTAATCTTAAATCCAATTGCAGGTCGCATTGAAAAGATCTTATGTTTGGCTTTGTGAACCATAGAGATGCCCTGCTTTGTCTATCTTGAATTTCTCCGCTCAACCCACCTCACCCACCCCCATTTTTTGTCTTTCTCTCTTTGTATTATTGGCTCCCTTTGTGTAATTCTGAGTGGGGCGTATTTCCCTGTTGAGCTCAGGCCTGCGCTATATGAAAAGGCTCAGGCTATTTGTTTTTACTTGGCGTCAGAGGGCCAGCATGACTCACCTGCCTTTTGGCGCTGGTAGAAAGAGATGGCATGTCCTTTGAATATCTGCTTTGATAGATAAGGCCTTAGTCACCAACAGGACTGACTTTAGTGAACCTTCCCCCTGGATACTGACACGACTGTTGAACTATGAAATCCATTTTTCCATATACATGGAGACAGTA
Source organism: Myripristis jacobus (assembly GCA_900302555.1). Classification (NCBI taxonomy): domain Eukaryota; kingdom Metazoa; phylum Chordata; class Actinopteri; order Holocentriformes; family Holocentridae; genus Myripristis; species Myripristis jacobus. Next base: position 126,316 of record OMLB01016170.1, on the reverse strand, counting down.
TGTGTGTTGTGATATAAGAGAAGGGTAATTGTTTTTATAGCCGTTGCTGTTCACTTCAACAAACGTTGCAAGGGTGATTCATTATTTATATTTTATTGCACGTGGCTCCCTTCCCAATACCAGAATAACAATAAAATAGCTCACTGGGGAGTTGAACATGTATTCTAAGTAGGATCCGGCTGTTTGCCAAGCCCATTCTCATTCTGGTCAAGCTCAATGTGAAGTCAATGGTGTGTGCTTGTCTGTGTGTATGTGCTACAAGAAGACAAGTGAACAGTCTAGACTAGTGCCCATCCACCCACTCCCTTACATGCTGTCTCCCACCGGGTTTTTATTGGTGCAGTGCGGGTCCAAAACTGTCCAGTGATTGGTTCCTCCAGACTGATTCAGAGGGCGACACCCATTCCCTTATCAACTGGCCATCGAGGTACACCGAGGGTGGGGTGTGTGGTTGTGTCTGACCCAACCCCCACGCTGCAATATCACCCATCATCTTCCCATTCAGCTGGACTACCCATAACTCATTGACCCTTGTGAGCAGTGTTTCTTAAACTGTGGGTCTGATCATGACCCAGTGGTTCCCTGGAGGACAATAAAATTCTTGTATCTTCTAATGACCTCTTGATGTAGGGTTAAATTTTTTTTTTTTTTTACTTAGTTTGGGTCCCAGGCTTATGATTAAAAAAAAAAAAAAGTTTAAGAACCTCTGCTTTTGAGTATTGGGTCACATCACATAACCTGGCATAACATCATCATCCCCCGCCATCATAAGCCTTGGTTCCCTTTGGTGCAGACCATAACTTCACTTGTCACTGATTTGTTGCTGTGTTCACTTTAACAGATGTTTAGGTAAAATATCTTTTCTTATGTCAGACAGAAGCAATGCAGATGGTAGTGATGCTGCAGTGTAGTTTCTTTTCCCAGAGTAACACTGATTTATTTTTTTATTTTTTTTTATCAGTGACTGTAGATTCAGGGTGCTTTGCTTAGAGTAAGCACCTTTCTGTCTCCTTTTATCTTTGGGTCTTTCTCCCTCTCTCTCTTTCCTTCTCTGGTACTTTCTGCTGATTTTGCACAAAGGAGGTGAGGTAGACGCCATATTAAACACAGGGAAGAAGCACTTTCTGCCTGTGCATTGACAGGTCTACATACAAGGAATCGTGTAGATAAGAGCCGGATTGGAGTGCAGTGGTTTGTTGGCTCATTTTTAACCAGGAGACTTATGAACTTCTTATTGAGCTTAAGAGGAGTATCTGCGTTTTTTATGCACTGATAAAGTGATGTGGGTATCAGATGGCAGCAGCTTTTATGGTGGTAAATGATGTGAGTGTGTGTGTGCTTGTGCTACAAATGGTGTTAACAACCCCTCTTTTTTCCCTGAAGAATCAGAGTTAGGGAGAGGCTTGCCAGGGAGGAGGGCCGCCAGAGGAGCCCAGAGCTGGGAAATGTTACAGAAGCCCCGATGTACCGCAGACACCTCCAACCCCACTCGCAATCTTCTACACGCTACCAAATGGACCCACCAGGCCCTCAGCAAGCCTACTCAAACCCCCAGGCGCAGTTCAGCCAATGTGGGCCACCTGAAGGGCAGGAGGGTGGCAGTTACCCCAGTTATTTGTCCATGGCCTCTGTTCCCAGCCCCAGGGCCCAGCATCAACAGCAGTCCCAGGAGGAAGAGGAGGAGGAGGAAGCTCAGGATGTGAAGACAGAGGGCCTTCTGAAGAGTCGGAAAGCAGTACTACCCTCAGAGATTCGCCGCAGGGAGAGGAGCACCGAAGACCCACGGAGGGGCAGGGGGGAAGAGGAGCAGGGTACAGTCAGGGCCCAAAGCCTCGGCCAAGCGAGAGAGCTCGAGGCAGAAGACCCCACAAGAGGAGGCTATTTAGGCAAAGGCAGGCACAGATGGGAAGATGCAGTTGAATTACCCAGACACACGGAGCACGTCTCCCGCCTGCAGGCAGCTGAAAGCAGAGCCAGAGAGCGGGAAAATGCTATCTACATCCACAGAGGCCCAGCTGCCACCCACATCCAGCCCAAAGTGGTCCATCCAACAATGCCAGAAAGTTCCTCCTCCACTGTAGCCCAGAGTCGATCTGTGTCAGACTCCGGGGCTCCACGAGGGCCCAGTCAAAGGAACCTGGTGGAAGGTGTCCCAATGTGCAAAGAGGGGTTCAATAATGAAGAGAATCACCAGGACACCCAAATCTCTGTGGCCCAGCTCAGAAATTCCTATCTGGAGAGCACCAGCACCACCCCACCGAGCATCCGCAGGCCTGAGCTGTAGGTGGTACAGTAAAATGTTGCACTGGCACTGGGCACTGGCTGGCTTCCCTGGAGCTCACGTTGATGCTTGTTATCTAACATTGCCTGGCTAATCAGTGACTAACAAGCAACTGAGGCTAGGTTGACTAAAACATCAACCTACAATGAGTCTTTGCATAGTTGTTCATCTCTAAAAATGTCACTAATTGCATTAATCACGTAACAGTAAGCTTCAAATGATTCCTTTAACTTTTTGGTGCTTTGTCTTGTTTGGTTCATACAGTTTCTAGGGCTAAAGAAAGAGTGTGTGTCACTCTACCAGAATAATCTGGGCCCCAGTCACTAATAAATAAGCATGGCTTGACCTTGCTTGCATATTTGATTTAAAAATCAGGGGTGTGGTTGCTGTATCGTAAGAGCATTCACAGTCTAACCCATGCCTGTTTTTAAACAATTCCATTTTTGCTACTCCATCTCTGTCTCTTTCTTACCACACTGTATTTTCTCTTCTCTTGGTTATCTGTTTGTCCACCTCTGCTGGGCGGTTTTCCAGTGAGGTTGAGGTGGACGGGGTGCTCGTGGGCTACAAGGCTCCTTGGAGAGGGGAGAGGGACAGGGGCCGGAGGCCCAGGCAGTATATCTGTCCTGGGGACAATAGAAAGACCTCAGAGAGGTTTAGGACGCAGCCTATCACCTCTTCTGAGCGCCAGGAGACTGATAGGTACTGCACTGGACTCAAGTCTGCATGGATGTGTTTGTATAGATGTGTCATGAAGGCTGTAAAATGTCTGTATGATCATGTACATTGAAAAGAAAAAAGAAAGAAAGAATGAAGAAAGAAAATCATAACTGACCAGGTCGGTGTCATAATTGTGTGTAAAAGGAAAATGTTAAAATCTGATCAGGTTTTGCTGAAACGAGACCATCAGTAATCAGTAACCTAATCAACTGTTAGTGCACCGTAAGTAATTCTTTATTATGTGGTAAGTCCCTAATCAGATGAATGCCATAAGTTGGATCAAAGCCTACAGCATGCCAGTGGGTGTGGCATACACACTTCTGAACACGCAAATAAATGCAAGCATGCCGTCTCCCCCACTTTCCCCCAGACTTCCTCCTTGATTTCAGTCAAATTACATTAGCAAAGTGGGTAGCTTAAAGGCCAAAGGTCCCTGTGATTCGGGCCTTGGCCACGGTCATCACATGTTACTGCACCAGGGTAGCATGAATCAGCCTTTGTTGGTGTTCACTCTCTGAGACCATGGACCTGAACAGACTCCTGTAATACGGTCTAATTCTCCAGCTTAGTCCACCCTGCTAGACTCTGTTTCCCTTTAATTTCTTCTGTTAACACATGCCATCACATTACTAACATACCTCTGCTCTGCTATTGACAAAACTGCTGCTTTTTGCTGAATGTCTTCATCGGCTCTGTACGTAGTTGTTTCATTTCTTTCCGTAGCCACTGATCATCTTTTGGTTTTATTATGTCGTGCATTGTTACAGGAATGCCAGAAACTTATGCTGATTGTCTTTTTTCCCCTTTGTGCTTTTTAAGGTCCTGTGTCAGTTCAGAAATTGCCAGCACTGAAGGTAAGTAGTGCTTTGAACTTATCTTGACAAAGATTTAAGATGTTTAAACTTTAGGATAAAACTTGGTCCTCATATCTGCAGCTCCTATTAGAGCACAAATGACTTAATATATTTTCATGAATAGGTAGAATGCAGTCATGCTTGTTTATGAACATGGTTATAGACATCCCTGATTTATAGCACTCATAAGTAATAATTTGTCACATGGCTAAACTTGTACAGGGAGATCACTGCTGAGAATGCTTTACTATAACAACTTTAACCAAGAAGGAGTTGTTTGCTATTATTAGATGAATGGCAACAGTGCAACACAGCTGCAAGGCAGAGTTACTCATATGTTTACAGAAAGGTTTTCTACAAGCACGTCTACATAGAATAAGAAAAAATTAAAAATTATCTAGCTCCCTTCTTAGCACAAGAGTTGGCATAACAACCAGAAAAGCAAGGCTGGCTGTGTGGGAATTATCAACATGGTTGTAACACGTCTGTAACCAATCGGATTGCTTGGCTGAGGCCACCAGTTGCATAATGTTTAATGGCACATTTACAGCATTTTTGTTTGGGACAGTGAATCACATGGGGACTGTTTTTAGCCTCAGGATGTCTTTCCACGTCTTTACATTTCAAATCTTACACAACTACAGAGTTACTAATTAAAGCAAGCATTCAAATGTATTTAGGTGCTGTAAGGGTTGAGGATGTTGCCAAAAACAGACTAGAGGACAAACACAATGTCTCTAATGTGCATATCACTACAGTGCTTTAAGTAAATTGAATTATATCAGTCCTGGTTTGGGAGGAACAAATTTAATGACAACATGGTGATGCAAGCGCTGAAAGCATCCGATTATGTATTTTCATCAGCTCAATTACTTTCCATTTGGATTAAAACTTCTCACACCACTGTTGCAGTATTTCAGAATGAAAGGCCTCTTATTATCTGTCATTCAGCAGCCAAATGCTGTTAAACTACACAATGCTGTCACCACACCCAGTTAGGAGATACTCAAGCAGGACTTTTTTCCTTTTGGTTTTGATGTAGTCAGTTACCAATAAAAACACCATGAATGAAAAGGTTATCTGGGGTTTCAAAGCTGCAGTCAGGCTGAACACAAATAAATAAAATGCACCTTCGCAGTGGCTTTATGTCAAAGCCCAAGAATACACTTGAGGGTGGAGGCAAAATGACTCAAACGTCTGTTTTTAAGGTCTTATTTTTTAATAGGAAAGCACAACATTTGAAGTAGAGTTTATAGAGTCATTACTGCTGCTCACAGTAGCATAACATCATAGCAGCTCGACTGAGGGCAAAGCAGCCTCATCTGCTTCTTATAAGCAGACATTCATCCGGACGCTTTTTATACTGACTAGAATTAGAGTGAGCAGAGCTCAGCACTGCGGCGTCAGTCAAAGGGAATAGTTGTTTGGTGATGTAATGTCATATGTCTTGCAGAGAGAGAAAGAGAATGTGTGTGCGTGTGCGCGCACACACACGTGTGTGTGTGTGTGTATTTGCAGCCATGCCTCTCACACCTGTCCAGCTTTGCATAGTCTCCCCAGTGACGCCAGATGCAAGTGTTGAGATGTGGTTTCGTCTTTGCTCCCAACTATAGAGCCAGATGGTGTTAGCAGTGATAATGATGAACATAAACACGATGACAGTGATCATAAGGCCTTAAAACATTAAAGAAATGAAGTTCATTACCCCATCGCAGTGCTGTTCAGAAAAGGATGAGGATGCAATATCAGGGATACCAGAGGCCAAATTTTGATGTTTTGCTGTGCTGCATTTGTGAACGTGGCTGGCCCATCCGTGGGTGCTACAGTTACGTTGTGATGTGATTGCCATGAAATTTGGTGCACACATCTAGCCGACTACTCTCCAAATTTGCCTCAAGGACAGTTGATGCACACCATATGGAATATTTTTCCCACTTGAATTTCTTGAAAAACAACTTTATTTTTGGCATCATCGCCAAAGAGGGTACACAGCTCAAGATGACAAACACCCAATGTTATGTTTTCTGTTGTTTGCAATGTTATGTTCTTCTCTGGGAGCTGGGGGTTACTTGCTGCTTCATTGGAAATGCATGTTTGTAACATTGGCCTCAGGGGTGACTGCATCATTTGTGGGGAAAGATCATTCAGTCAGTTGTAAGCCAAAGAGTATCCTATTACTTTTCTTGGAGATTATTTCAAACTTCTTAGGTTCAATCTTATGCATTGGAGTGGAACTCATCCAGTTTCCAACCTCTTTGTGCTCCCCCTCCCACCCCAACCCTCTCTGTCGCCCTGTGTATAGCTGATGAGGAGAAGCTGGATGAACGGGCCAAGCTGAGTGTAGCAGCCAAGCGCTCTCTCTTCAGGGTAAGGTTCAACATCAGCGTGGATGCCCTGTCATTTCTTTGACGTTTTATACGCATGCAAAAATATGTCTGCAGATTACATGCTGGATAGCGAGCACAGACAAATGTGCTTCCAATCAAGGACACAGACATTGACACTACGTCTGATTTTCCATTTGGATGCCTCCGTCTGTCCTCTTCACTATGAAGCTTTTGGAGAGGGGCTCTTGGCAATCCTCCTGACTTGTATTCCTCGCAGACATGGATCAGACTAGACAGGGAATTCCAGTGGAACATTCATTTTAATGGAGCATATTTAAGGTCCACATCTGTGAAATTGACCCCCAACATGCGCTTTAGTCTCAGTTGCCTGTACTCAGGTCTGTTGTGGCCACTCTGTTTTAATTTCCAGGCATTGTCATGCAGAGATTATCTTAATCCACTCAGTCATTATCTGTGTTTGGTCACTGCTATGGTAATTTCTTGAGCAATTTATTATCTTAATCTACTCTGGTTGCCTATTCGGTCATCTAGACCTGCTCTCACTTTCAATGCAAATACTTCTTTGTTGAATTCTACAAACCTATGTTTTACTCTTTCTCTGTGCTCCAACGACACAACACCTGAGTAATCCCCTGCTGGATTATCCCACCTGGTTTGCAGTGAGGTGAAATATAAAAAAATAGATTTTTATCCACAATGAATTTCTGTATCTTCCCCACCACTCCCACCCAGGAATTGGAAAAGAGCATTGATGGTGGAGCCCCTAAACTGCGGTCGAGGAACGCAGCAGTGGAGAGGAGACTAAGACGGACCCAGGACCGATCCAAAACCCAGCCAGTCACCACAGAGGAGGTGGTCATCGCCGCCACGTAAGTTTATGCAACATCCCACTGTAAACCCTCAGACCGCAGCAAAATACTACACATTTGGGAAAAAAGCATAGGAACTTGATTTCATCTTAAACCTTTTTTAAAAAATTACTCCATTTGAAGAAGTTACATCAACAAGCTTTAGCAACATTTTGGAAACCTAATTTGTCATTTTCTCTACTCTGAGAGTTCTGTATGAAATGAAATGTTCGACTGAGCTTCAGTCCACCCTCCTCAGCATTTTGAAACACTGTTGTAGCCTGGAACGTCAGGCATTTAAACACTCAAATTCAAGGATGCAAGGTATTCACATATCCCTCAACATAGTAGATGTTCCCCCTATGATTTGAATTGCCCTTCTGATTAATTACCTGAGAGTCATCTGGTTCTTTCCTTCTTTGTCACCTGTGTGTTTCCTACATGTGTGACTGTGTCCTTTTCCCTACTATACTCTGTAGTGTCCCCACTCCCGTGCAGCAAACAGTGACTGTTCACACTGCAGTAGCACGCACCCCTAGTCCCACCCTAGTTTGCAGCCCCCACCCACGACACAGGTACATGGTACACACATCTGCATGGGTTTGAAGGCTCACGTCAACCCTGGTGACTAACACGAAAGCACCCCTACTGAGTATTGTTCATTCAGCACAGTGTTGCTGTCATCTCAGAGTGGTGTTCTCACAGCTAAATGGCTTGGAAACACTGTGCGAGCTTGAGGTATTAGTGGGTTTTACTCCTGAGGAAATAATGGATGTAAGTCCCTGGTGGATTTGCATGTAGTGATGAGTAATTTGTTGGTGTTCTGCTGCCCTCCTGTGTGATTTGGAGGAAACTACAGGACTTTTACTTGAGATTTTATTGGCTCACCCAGAAGGCTAGAAGAGATTTACTTGATCTACCTTTTGATATATCTCATATTTTTGTTTGCAGTGGGCATGGCTCCTCATGCATGTCTAACAATTTTTATCTTCTTGATTTCAGTATCTTTTAAATATTTTCTTGATGATTACAGTGTTCAGTCTGCTTTTTGAATAAATTTGATATAAAACACACACAGCTCCACATTGCTGTCTGCCTGAGGCATGCCACTTGCCACTTGCTAGCCTGCATGTGCTGCTTTCATGCTTACCAGAAGTCTCCCTTTCTCCTCCTCTCCTCCTTCCCTTGCTCTGGGTGTTATTCCCCTCCTCAGCCTGCAGGCGTCCTCGCAGCAGAGTGCCGCAGCCAAGGAGCCAGTGCGGGAGGCCCAGCAGGTCCAGGATATCCAGGAGAGCCAGCGCTCCAAGCAGGTCTCCCGAACGGAGGACAAGAGCCAGAACCAGAGCCAGACTCCAGAAGAGCCTGATCTCTGCACCCTCAGCCTGGCAGAGAAGATGGCGCTGTTCAACCGGCTGGCTCAGCCTCCCACCAGGGTCACCCGCACCAGAGGGGACGCACGGCAGCGCAGGGCCAACGCCCGCTACCAGACCCAGCCCATCACACTGGGTGACATGGAGCAGGTGAGGGAGGAGCGTTCACTTCCTGCTTGATTTTACTGGAAGTTTACTCATAAACCCTTAGTCATTCTAACTTAATCTTAAGACACACAAGTCTCATTTAATATATCTCCCTGTTTCATACATCAACTTGTTGCAGCGAAACACTATGTGTTGTGTGAGTTCTTTTTTTGTCTTAATGCTGAAGACTCAATACAAAATATCCTTCAAAATACAAAAAAAGGTATTTTCCCAGTTATGCCTAGTGCAATCTATCCATCCAGATTTTTGTGTGATTTGGCAAAGTTTCCAGTCTGCCAGGATCTTCCACGCCTCCCAGCACCTCGATATAATGGAGTTGGATGGGTATGCATTTGTGGAGCTCAAAAGGTCAAAACTTTACATATGAAAAACTCAACAGCCCTTTCTAAAACAATGCCATGAATCCCCCTGTTGGGGACTATTGCCTGTCAAAGAAATGGCAGACTGTATCTAACCTTCCAAATTTCTGTTTGTTTGGGTCAATAGATACTTTATTGGTGTTGTGCAGGACAATGATAATGCCAGGTGTCTGTGTCATTGTCTTTGGAGAGAGCTGTGGCTGTTGAGTTTTTCCACACGTAAAATTTTGACAATCCACAAAACAACACTCATCCCCTTGTATTGGGGAACTGGGAGGCAGGGGAGTCTGCAGCACACTGGAAACCTCACCAAATCACACACAAACTGTCTAAATGGGTAGACAGCAATAGGGATACTGCAATAGGAAATCCGAGGAAATATTTTTATTATCTTTCAAGGGCAGATTGCTTATGTATGTGTAGATTCTTTTTCCAGCTTCCCCCAGAGGGAAACACATGAACCAAGCATTGTAGCATGTATGTGTTTCTGCCCCAGGAGCCCTCAGACATAGACTTCAGTGATGAACAGGAGCTGTGTGACAGCCCGGTAGAGCGTCTACACGTAAGATTCCTCCTTCTCGGCCATTGCGGCTCAGCAGTTACCATGCTATTTGCCTGAGACAATGAAGGCTGATGGCATCACACTTGGCAGTTCTCGGAAGTGGGCACATGCCTCTTATTGTGAACCGAGATCATTTACTTCCTGGTCCATCTCGATGCTGTGTGATTTCACTATGAGTGTACTGCGTATATCACCGCATGGCCCGGCTTGTAAGTCAGTGTGACTCAGTGGCAGTCTTGTGGCTTTACCGTAGTGAACGTCAGTCTCTCATCATGCTGCTGTGTCAGTGAGGAGGATGTGATGTGTGGATGGATGGATCCTGCTCACCATATTTCAACCAGGCACGGGCATGAAAGAAGCCTCTGTGCTGGAGGAGAGGAGAACAAAAGAGTTCAAGCCTTGTCCACCAGCGAATGGACTGAAAGCAGCTACTTGTCATCAGCTCATTTGAACGGCAGCTGTTTCAGAGAGGAGGAAGAGAAACCGAATTACCATTAGTAGGCGCTAATTGAGGATATTAAAAGAAAGACTACAAGAGCAAAGAGTCTGGAGAAAACAGTCAGACTTGAAATATGTCTTTATGTGGCTGGTGTTACGCGGTAAACACTTTTAATTGATATTTATTTTTTCTGTTCAGCTTCCTTGTGGTTGTGATCAAAGTTTTTGTTGTCGGTTGGTTGTGAATTTTGCAACTGTGTCTTTTGGCTACAGCTGGATGCATTGTGCCTGTGGTTTATATGTAGTTGCCTTTGGGTAGGTTGCTGGCATGGCTTTGTGATGTGAGCTGTAGCTGACCGGGCAGATAGGCTGCCCTTTGATGCACAGGAAGTGCAGTGAGTCAGCCAGTGATTAGTCAGCTTGAATTTCTACCATTGTGCGTGTGTCTTGCCTGACCTTTTTCTCAGTGACATGGAAGCCTCGGTGCTAGGGCTGCTTCCCCTGCCCTGAGCTGACCTACTTCTTTGTTTCTCTCTCCCTCTCCCTCTGTCTCTCTCTCTCTCTCTGTCTGTTTTTTGTGGCACACAGCTGCAGAACGGCGCAGGCTCCAGGTTCGGCCACCTCTCTTCCTCGTCCTCTTCCTCTGCTCTGAGACCAGGAGGCACAGTCTCCACTGACCACGCCGGAGACATCCATCTGACTCGAGCCGGAGCCCACGCTGAGCCCTACGACACCCCTCACCACCCCAGCCCTTTGACCCAGCCGACAGAGGGGCCAGTCTGGAGGTCCCTGGCAACCTCCGACCACCAGGCTCACATCATCCAGGGAGAGGAAGCTGATCTGGGAGGAGGGAAGAGGAAGCTGCCCTCTCCTGAGGGAGCAGCCAGACAGGGCGGCCTGCCCCAGCCCCGGACTGGAAGAGAGAGAAGAGAGGAGGAGGAGGAGGAGCAGTGGTTGGCCAGGGGGAGGGGAGACGGAGCTGTGTGGAGCTCAGACAGCCAGACGCTCCAGAAGAGACAGGAGCAGAGAGCCTATCTGAGGGAGGAACTACACTACCCAGGCAGCCACAGGAGCAAGGCCACCAGCGGAGGTAAGAGCAGCACATTGGCATGGAAACTGAGGGAGCAATCTGAGCTTTTTCACATTATGTTTTTCAGTTATGCAGAGATTTCTTCGTTGCTACTGGCCAGAGGTCACACCTCAATGTGACATGCTCTCTCCCTTTCATACTTTCTCTCTTTATTTCTCTTTGTGAAGCAGTGAATGAGAGACAAAGTCCTGTATGGGAATTTCCTCTTTAGCATTTTGACAGGTTACTGTAGCTGAATGTGACATCCTGTCTTTCCCTCTTGACCCAATTACAGCAATATCAAGCAGTGTTTGCCCAGAATTTGTGATTGTATTCATGACAATAAAGAAAACAACACTGCAACCTGTTATTTTATTGTGAACAGAACTAGTCTTTGCCAGTTTTATACTTTTTATTAACTGTTCCCTGGACTGCACAGGGAACAGTTTGGAAAAATCATGTAGCTTGACTTGTCTTTTAGCCACAAGAAGTTGTAAGAAATTCACTGCTAACCGGGTGGTAGAGGGACATTAGTATTCTTCTTCAATGTAGTTATTGGTTTCCGCTCTTAAACATCCCTGAAATAGTTGTGTTGCAGGATAAGTGAATGAACTGAGACTTCTGTAAGTATTTAAAGGGCTAGCTTTGAGAAAAAATAGATGAACTGAAGAGACAGTCAACAACTCAGCTTTCATTAAACCACATTTCCTGTGCTTTCTGTGAAAATGTGACTGCATGCAGGTTGTGGTTTACAGGCTTCCCTCATTTGACTGAGCAGAAGTGACTTGTTGTGTCAGTGTGTATCGGCGTTTGGCACAGAGTCAGTCAGATGAAAGATGTCAGAGGCTAGACAGAGAGGGGAGAGGACTCGATCTATTGACGGGAGCTTGGGGAGTTGGGACAGAAACAAAGAGTAGTAGGGATGCGTAGACAAAGAACAGGCTGCAGCGCTTCAAAGTAAAAGCCTCAGAGAGAGCTGCAGTGTGTGTTACTTGGTTGATGTCAGTTACGCAACTTGAACAAGGAAGGCCAGAGAGTTACAGTTAGAAGTGTGTGTGTGCTGCTTCTCACCAGCAGATGAGAGCCTCTTGGTAAGTGTGAAGGGTTTTTTTTTTCCTACGCTGCTTTGTGCTGCTGAGTTTGCATTGTGTGTGAGTGAATGAGCGTGAGAATAAATACAGTGTGTTTATACAAGCTTCCCATCGGCCGTGCAACTTGTGGAGTATCCTGGGATTCAAAGAGTTGTATTCCAGAAAAAGAAAGTCAAGGATGTTGCTGTAGAGAGTTAGGGAAGTCAGGGAATATCAGATTTTCCTTTTCTTCACAGCATATAGCTGTAGAGGACTACTAACCCCTTTTAAATGTTTTTAGGTCATGGATGTGCTCTGACATAGTTATGGAAAGTCATACAAAAGTCATGAAACTTGTGCAGCTGCTGCTCCAACCTACCGCCTAGTACATTGCACTCTCTCATCCCGTGTGTGCAGAGCTGCCAGAGTCCGGGGTGGTAACACCTAGAGCCGCGTCTGGTTCTCCCAGGAGTGTGTGTCAACCTCAAGCGGCGGACCCATTCGCAGACGGCAGCGGATACACACTCAGCCTGGTTCAAGCCGTGCAAGGAGACGAGCTGACAGACGCAATGACGGCCAGACAGATGTCCATCAAAGAGCGGTGAGCCTTGTGCTGTTGTCAGTGCACTCGTTAATTTAGTACATATATGCTTCTGGTGCTGTGTGTGTTGATTAGAAAGTTGATCGGCCTGATAATCTAATTTTTTGCATGCATATCCAAAGAATGGCAGCTAATTCACTCCATATTTTACTTTTGTATTTAACAGATCTCATATACTTTTAGCTTAAGTTTGCATACAACACAGGTCTGGATCAGGTGGCACTAAATAAAGCTGAAAAACCTACAGGGTTCAGGGATGAGACATACAGAGAATCTCTGAATCCCTCAATGAAATGTAGGTTAGGGCGAGAGAGGGAACGAGATGATGAGCCTGACAGAGAGAGTTAGTGGGTTATTAGTTTGTTATTTTGAGAAGCTCCTGCTGCTGGGCTCCCCGAAAAGAAGGCAGACAGTGATATTACCAGCAGCAGCAGCAGGTTGGAGCGCTGTCATGGCAGAGCTAGGAGGGACAGAGCGGGCCTTCCTTTTCATATCAAAGCTCATCAGTGGAATGTGGCTCTGCTGAGAACCCAAAACGTGACAGACATTTTCACCGCTCGCAGTCCCCGTGGTCATTCCAGCTTTCTCAGTGTCACCAACCACTCAAGCTGCTTATTTAATGACAGTGAGGCTACATCATCATGGCAGGTTCATTTAGGTGTGCTGAAGGCGATTCCTTTGATAGACCACTGGCCGCTCATTCTGCATAGTCTGATTCTGTGTTTCTAACCTTGTTCCTCTGCCCAAGAGGGAGCGGGGAATCTGGGTTAGGCTGTAACTCCGGCTGGTACTGTTAACCATCTCTGCTCTACGTTAAAGAGATATTATAGATTGCACATGACTGGATCACACTTGCTACCTTGAAAAGCAGCCAGTTATGGGGAAAATGTGATTTGTGGTGTTGGTAAAGGCATTTTGTTTAGTCATAGAGTGCACCGTGCTTTCATGCATGTCATTTGCGCTTTCTACCAATCAATAACCAAACAAACTGAAGTCAAGTATTGGGCTCAGCAACAAATGAAATGATTACATAAGTCCAGTTATGTCAGCGGAGAGTAATAACAAACGCAGGCATCAGGGTGCCATGAGGCTATAAATTGATTGGTGACATAATGGAATTACATGTGCTTCAAGAAATTAGTGAGACGGTGTGGGTGTGTGTCAGTATTTGTGTGTGCAACCGTTGCTGTGTATGCGTTTAACACACTTGTGTCACCTCTCGCGCATTCTTTCACCATGTCAGTGCGTCTTTGAGCCTCTCCCTTTTAAAAGGATTTCACTGTATGTGGGACCAGGGTGGTGGGGGGGGCGGCTCTACTTTCAACTGAATCCCAGATACAGCTGGCCATGGCCATTCAATGTTACTTTTATCCTGTTTTTGGCGTTGTTGTGAAGCCCTAGGCCAGAACAGGACGTCCCCTCACTGGGTCACAGAAGGGTGGTTGTAAGAGGGGCAGAGGGCACTGCCAACGCCCCACCACCCCTCCCCCCGGCGTATTTCTGTCAGCTCGTCTGCTCCTAACTGAAAGATGAGAGCTCATAATTGGACGTTTGTTCTGTATACAGTATGCTTCACTATGTGTTTTTGTGCTCCTCCATCTGTATATGCTTCATGTGTAATCCCAGCTTTCAGGGTAAAAAAGAACCAATTCTATAATCCTTCACATTTGGAAGTGTAATATAGCCCACAAAACCTAAATACCATACCTTACCATACCTGTCCCTACTGTCATTTTTCCCAGGAGAGCTTGTCATTTGTATGTTGTGTACATTGTGTTGTGTGCACTGCAAGCCAAGGTCACTTACATTGTTGGCAGCTTGTCTCACCAGTTCTGCTAAATTCTGTTCAGTGGATAAAATGAAATCCCAGCGTTTTGTCTTGTGCTTTAACTCCCCTTTTTGGAAACAAACCCTAAAAGACAGTAGAAGCTAAATAGCTAATGCAGTGCTCAGCTCAGGTTACACTGACTGACATCTCTTAAGTGATGTTTATGCCTGAGTGTACTCTAGCTGTCACCGATGTGTTTATCCATGTTCCAGAAATGTACAGTATTTGTAAATGTGGCTGCTAAATGACACGCTGGCTGGCTCTGTTTAGTGTCTGCGAGCTTGATTGAAAAGGGTCTGGCGGGGGAGCATCTGCGACCCAAACTTGGATAAGACTTCATGCTTGCTGTTTTTTGTTGGCCCCAGTGTTGTGACAAGGCTAGATAGAAGCTAATGGGAAGCACGGTTCAAGTTATTGCAAGTGCTAGCCCAGCTGCAAGGAGAAATAACTGTGGAGTAGCACTGTGATGGTGGATCATCATATTAGCATCTGCACTGGATCAAACTAGCGCAGTGAAGCCAACTTTTTCTCAAGAAAAGCAGCTTGAAGAGTGGCAAGAAGCCACCACATGACATCATACACTAATCTGCATATCAAATTATGTTAGAGTCCCTGCTCAGTGCAGGGAGGAGCCTGCCCTGAAAAGCCACAATGTAGGAACACAATTGTCAAGTTGGTGTTATGGAGTGAATGTGAGAGCAGTTATAACATATTGTTGCATAAGAGAAGTATAATTTCTACAAAGTACACGTCTATGACTGTATAAGCATAAATTTTAATATTATGCTTATTCTAGCCACAAATAAGAACTATATTGCAGGGTTAGAGAACGATTCTTATTGATGATAAAATGTAAAAGATTTCTTGAACATTTACACATTTTTTTATAATGATGTGTTGCTGCTGTGTTATTAAAAGACTTTTTGAGCAGTGGTTTTCAAACTCTTTGTGCCCAAGACACACCTGTGTTCATATCTGTACAAACTAGCCTCTATAACATTATCACTCTTATCACTCTGTAAATGTTTATTTCTACTGACTAATGCCGGTCAACTATATGAATCATGAAATATTTATTAATAAAATAATGCAAGAATTTATTCATTCTTAAGCTTATTGCTTTTTGATACCATTTTCACATCTGCACATCTGGACGTCCAGCATAAAGACTTGATCTGTGGGTGTCAGTGGCCTAGCTCCATCAAAGTGAAAAAGTAAACTCTACAGCAACTCTGTATGCTAATTAACAACAAATGAAAATGGTATCAAACATCTTGTCTCAGTCTGGGTAAAGAAAAACGGGTATTTTGCCCAAAACTTGGGAGTATTCCT
This sequence comes from Myripristis jacobus, assembly GCA_900302555.1. NCBI lineage: Eukaryota > Metazoa > Chordata > Actinopteri > Holocentriformes > Holocentridae > Myripristis > Myripristis jacobus. The sequence goes on along the minus strand of OMLB01016170.1, from coordinate 110,468 downwards.
TTAAGCATACTGTACATGTTGCCCCAACAAATGTGAAACTGTTGTTGTTATTTCTTCTCTCCATCCTCTCTCTCCCTCCCTGCCTCCCTCTGCTCCTCAGACTGGCAATGCTGAAGAAGAGCGGTGAGGAGGACTGGAGGAACAGGATCAACAAGAAGCAGGATGTGGTGAAGGTGGCGGCGGGCGAACGCCACGCTCAGCTCTGGGAGATGGAGCAGAGTTTCAAGAAGAAGGTAACCAACTGATGTGCACACTCACTGAGGGCTGTGAACAGATGAGCAGACACGCCAAGCCACAGACACACACTGTCCCATGCCATGCTCATGAAGCAGATATGGACGCATGCTATGTTCAGTGTCACATGGGAAAAACAAAAGCCATGAATGTCCTCCCCAAAACATTTACACATACAGCTCAATTCAGCTTCTCAGAAGGAAATAGTGCTTACTTGGGAAGTAAAGGGTTGGTGAGAGATCCTAATAGTCGGACATCACCAGAAGGAAATATTTTAAAAGATGACACAAACAAAATACACGATTCTCATCAAATAAGTCTTTTTTTTATTCCAGTTCTTACAAAATACCATAGTTGGGCGCAGTTTTGTCATATTTTTTGTTTGTTGTTGACATCGTGCTGTCTGTTTTGCTGTAACACGTGAACTGAAAGGCATCACTTGCTACGTGCATGTGTGTTTTGGCGTGAAATGGCTTATTGAGCGCAGCCCAGTTCCACATAAATCTTCAATCGCAGCATCTTAGCAGCTTCAAACGAGTTCAAACGCATGAACACTTCCAAGTCGTTACTTTTAACTGTCACGTCATTCCAGCGATTTTTCCCATGTGACCATGAATGCAGCACCAATATAGCGGCAGTGACATGCCACTGAGGCTTTGGTAATTTGATCTGATCCACTCTGTACGGTAGTTATGATAACAAGTTACCATGACCTCTTCTGTTTTCTGTGCCAGCCTTTGAAGCCAGGCTGTTCATTATACAGAGTTCTGAAGATGCACTTCATCTATTTTTTTTTCTTTTCTTTTGCTGCCATGTAACACTGGAGTCAAAGGGATTTAAAATTGCCTATATAGCCATTAAATAAAATGTTTTGCAGTAGATGCACACAAAGGCACGTGGTAACAAGCCTGGATATCTCGAAACAGAGAGGTTGCGTGTTGTCTCTGTGTGTGGCTTTTCTTTTTGATCTGTCTGTTTCCTCTCTCCTGTCACATGTAGAGCTTTTGCATGTTGTCACGCTTTGATTTCATCAGGAAGTTCAGGAGCCACGTTTATCCATTCCAGTGGCAGTACACTAAATGGTAGATAACCTAGCATCAGCATCATTCTTGTTGTATCTCATGCATGCTGTTTTCACTCTGTAGAAACTTCATTTTTCTCTGTAATATTAATGTTACGTACTTCTTCATAACAGTGGGTTTGATTAGTTTTAGTTAATATCAAAGATTACTGTACCTTAAACCTAATATGCCTGAACTTACTCTACACCATACTAACCCAGTTCTGTTGTGATCTACAGGACTGAAGTCATCAGTATACAGTCTGTTGCCTCATCTTGATATTTAAATCCCTTACGGAGATTAAAAGCATTTTTGTTTTTATTAGAGAAAAAGTAACATAATGTATTTGCGCTTGGAGATGACACCTGTACCATATCAGGACTTAACTCTTCTTTCCAACTAAACCTCTGTTCTGTTTTGGTTTTTGTCAGGCCCGTCTTTAACTTTTTCTTTTCCTTTGAATGCACGTCTCATGTAACCTCTCATTCTTCTGTTTGCCTTTGTCTCTGTTTTGCATGTCCTTTTCCTTTAAAAATAAACCTTATTTCATCCTCTGCATGGTGAGCGTGGTTCTGTGTTGACATCCACGGTGTGTTTTTGGAAGGGAGGGCTGGGGCGGGACTGCACACATACCTCTCTGTTTAGAAATATTCACAACAGCGCCGATGATTCCGTGAAGCAGGACGGTTTTGTTTTCGACTGCTTATCTGGGTTTGTTCAGCTTTGCTGGACAGATCAGCTTTGCAAATTCTGTAGCTTTTTAATTAATTTAAGGTCAGGAAGATTTTTTTTTTCCCCTGACGCCTTTGTGAAAGATCAGACACACTGGGTTTGGATCGCCTCTTCCGGGCCTTTCCCACAGTGATTAAGGAGGTGAAAGAAAGGCATAATGTTTTAATCAAAACATGAAAACGGACTCCTTAATCAAGTTCAAGGACTGGCTTATGGTTCCAGTTGAGGTCAGCGGGAAGGACAGTTGTTGTTGTTCATCTTGTTTTCATCCTCCCATTCACTGAAGCCAGTGGACCCAATTCAGGCAATATCCTGTTTTAGATCAAAGAACAAGGACAGTAAAGATTAGGCAAACACAAAACTGAGCAGGCTGGAGCAAATGCCAACAATTAAGGATATAAAGACTCCCATTGTTCTGTCCAGTAATGCCAGGTTTTGATGTAACTGGCACTACTTTAGCTTGTTAAACCCCACATACTGTCGACTTCAACCCAAAGAACAAGTACTAATCTACAATCCACTAAATGGGCCTTTAAAAATGCAACTTCAGATATTTAAGATGTGGAGGATGCAGGGGGAACTGTTTGTGTGATCCATGGTACGGTTCAGTGAGAGAAACTGAGTCTCCAGAAAACATGTCCCTTTTCTCCTCCGGCTGCTTGTCTGTAGGATGATGAAGCACCGATGATGATCGATGAGTACGCTGTGTCCGATCAGCTATGGGTAAGGCCACGTGCAAGGCCAGAATCACACACACACACACACACACACAACACTGAGGTGGTATTTATCAAGTATATTAAAATTGGGTTAGCAATCTAAATGTAACACTTCCTGGGCAATAACCCTCTCTTGATAAATGCAAATCCTAGTGTAACACACACAGACATCTTGTGTGTGTATCGATGTGGTGACTCTTTCTGTGTGTGTGTGTGTGTGTGTGTGTGTCTGTGTCCCGTTTTACAATCATGGTGACGGTGTTGCACTAATGCTGGTGTGTGTGACCTCCGAGTTGCTCTAATTCATCCCACCTCTGCTCTCTGGGTTTCATAATCATGGGTGCTTCTAGTATCTTCCATATGGGTTGTGTGAGCTGATGTCTTTTCTCTGTTTCTTTGTTAAAACTTTAAGGATCGGTTCTGAAACTTAACTCACTTTAACATCTTTGCTGAAATTTGATCCACACCGCATGACTTTGGTGGATATTTAATGGTAAAGTGAAGGATGTCTGACAGCAGGAGACTGAAACCCCCATCCCTTTCCGAGTCTCATTCATTCTTCGCCAGAATTGTTGTGGATCCATGAAATGTAATCCAAACAGTTTGGCATGCTTTTCTGTTTTCCTTTCCCCATATACCATCCTTTCCAGCTGCTTCTCCTCTTGACTGTGTCCTCTCTCTGCACTCTGTGTGTTTCCACTTTCCATGGCCGTACCTCGGTAGGAGCCAGTCTTTGCCTCTACTTTCACCCCCTCTCCTGAGCCCCCCCTCCACACCTCTCCGCCCAATGAGCCAGCCAGCCAGGTAGGAAGACACATCAGGTCCTGCTGCTTGTGAAGCCCTCCCTTTTGCTTGCTTGCTCACGAGGCTTGGGCCAGTAATCCGATAATATCGAATATCACAATATTTGTGGCCATATGCAACATTTTCTACAAAGTGGCTGCAGCCTTTGCAATAAAGTTCTTGTTTGATTCAGTAATGATTAATATTCTTGTTTCCCTTAACTCCTATTTGATTTTTTAAAAAATGTAGCTACTGGCAAGTTGAGTAACAGTAATAGGATGCAAGGATAATTATGATTACACATGTGACAATTGTGATTAATGAGCAGCACATGTACATATTGGAGAATAGGAACAGGAATATTAAAACTTGGATATTGCCCAAGTCTACAGCTCACTTCCCCACCTGCGTAGTTAAACTCTGAAATCCAAACACAAATCACAGATCTCTTGTTAGGTCTTGCTTTGATGAAATGATTGGGCACAAGTTGGACAGTGTGCATTAATAAAGGTCTGTCAAACACCCAGTAAAGACAGTGAAGTCGCTATATAGGCATACCTACATTGTTAACTGCCCTTACATACTTACATATTAGAGCTTTCCTTCCCAAACACTGGGCTGTCTGAGCTTTGCTGCTTCCTCATCTGCAACCATATTGAGCAAAATCTTTCTGGTGAGAGTACGCGGTGGTCTGCAGCGCTCACCAACCCTCCACAGCCCCCCCCAGCTCCTGTGGTATGCCGCTAAATATTTGCCGAACACAAGCTTTCATCACTTTCCCAAAGCTCTGCTACATGCCTGTGAAGCAGCATGGCAGCCCCCCTGCAGTGTTTGACGCTTGAGGCCAGTTGATAGATTGTCTTCAGGCAGCTGCTCTCTCATCTTTTCATCCTCATCCCTCTCTCTTACCTTCACCATCCCAACCTCTCCCTCTGGTCGTGAAGGCCACCAGACACCCCAGACCACTACAGGTGGATGAGAGACACCCATGGAGACGGAAGGTGACCCACCGGCTCTGCTAATGCCATACACAGCCATCTCACTTGTGTGGGGTCATTTACTCCACCCCTCCTGCTGCAGCCCGTGCGCACACGTGCAATAGTTGAAGCAGCACATTGTGTTGCAGTTCACGAGCTGTGGGACTAAATGAGTTTGTTACTAAAACAGGCTGGTCTCTGTGTTGTCTTGGCAGTGACATCTGTTTCATTCACCTTAATGCAAAACTGTAAAACAGAGTTTAATTCTAAATCTTGAGTGTAATCCGTACTGGCAGGGACATCAATGCCTCACAGTCCTGTGCTTTGCCTCAGTGTGAATTACATAACCGTCTACCAGCAGAGTAGACAAATAAACACTTTGTTTGTCGGTAAGGGGTTATTTTACATGTAAGGCAAGGAGTGACGTGCTCTGTCCATTTGTGTCATTGTTGTGCTTACCTTCTTTGTTGCTGAGTAAATTTGGCATCTTCTAAAAGGAAAAATCCACCCTAAAGCACTTGAGCACTGTTTGTAAAATTTTCAGCACAACTTGCATTCCTCATTTTGTTTTTGATGCTGTGCTTTTCTTTTCTCCTATGGATAACTTGCTCAATATTTCCAGCACAGCTACCATGTAGTTTAATAGTTGAAAAAAAACTCTAAGCCAGGGTTTCTTTCTAGACTCACTGTTTTGCAACAATCGTACAAAAGTAAATCCATTGTAGAAAAGGCAAAGATGCAGTTTCCCCCTCTGGTAGTAGCCTCAATAGACCAAAATACAATGCAGCCACAGGATGTATTGAGGTAAGAATAACTCATCTAGAAAAATGCCAGCTCTCTTATATTACATTACATCCCACAGGTAAATAAAACACTCATTCTATGGGTGATGTTGAAAGGTGCTCTGGGAAATGTAGGAAATCACCAGCTGAAGAAGCTAGACAGGGCAGGTTGAGGCAAAGTGGGTACAACAAAAACAAATACCCACACTTCATCATAAAATAAGTTGTAGAATACATTGAAAATCATAGGTTGGTGCTAAATAATGGCAATATTTAATGGTGAAAGAGTATCCAAAGGTGGATTTTTCCTTCCAACAGTTGGTTTATGAAGATTCAGTATGATTCACTTGACTGTAACGTTACCTCCTGTAACGTTTTCGTCCCCTCGCTCTCTTCCAGAGGATTGCTGAAGGTGAGATGGAGAGTGAGCGGATCGAGGCTCATATGTCCATCCAGGAGAGGAAGCAGCTGATCGTGGCCAGAGAGGAGGCCTCGAAGAGCAAAGGCAAGGGAGCCGCCAACGACTCCACCCAGTTCACTGTGGCCGCCCGCATGGTGAAGAAAGGTCAGAAGACAAACTATTCTCCGACATCTATCTCTTTCTTTGTCTTTCATAGGCAAAGGCAGAATTGTAAAGGCACTCAATAAGCTCAACCAGGAGTATCGTAGTCACAATTTTCTGCCCTCATTTCCCCAAATCCCCCTTCTCATTTAGCTACTGAAGGAAAATAACTCCCCTGTTCCCTCGGATCAGCTCCTGTCCAGACACACCATCCTGAAGTCGCCACTGGGAGGCCCCCGCTCAAGCAGAAAATTATTTAATGGTTGGCCTGTTATCCTATTAGTGTCAGACGAGGCCAGAGGGGGGCAGCGGGTTTTATTTGTGTTCAGGGAAGTGTTTGGTTGGTAGGTTTAGGCAGATTACTGCTGATGGAGGGTGGCACAGGAAGGATTAGCATCAGAACTGATGGCGGCAGAGTGATGCACTCAAGCCTCAGCTTCAGGGGCGTTCTAGATCGCGCTTCCTTCCCTTCCCACTCCCTGTGAAGCTAATGTTGACAGCACTAGTTCCAGTGTTTGTTTACTACTGCTTGGTTAGGAACATGCTACACAAACAAACCTTCACTTCTGCCTCAGTGCATAACCATGTGTCATTTGAAACATTTAGCATCCAGTTGCCCCTAGGTTCTCAATAATACAGAGGTTCCTCCCTGTTAAAGTTTAAATCTGTTTATTTTACCATCGTCTGGTCTCAGTGGTGGTTGGAACACTGAAAGTGTCTTTGTATACTTAATTAGCATGCTTATTATGTGCACGCACCTGCTCTTTGGTCTATGAAGACAATCGCTGCAGTGTTCTCCCTTGCCCTAGTTTAAAATATTCAAGAAAATGTTGACTTTTACACATATTCTATAATTTAGTAATGTGGCATGTGGTGGATACAGAGCAGAGTAACCATGTCAGCTTATTGGATCATGCGTTGTTAATGCCTGTCTGTGTTTGTGCATCAGGGTTGGCATCACCCTCTGCCCTCCTGTCTCCGGTGCCATCCAAGCCCAAGAACAGCACCCCCGCCATCTCCAAACCACAGGAAGGTCAGTTCTGCCCCGCTTCTTTCCCCCCTTGTTCTGTCTAACTTTGTATCTTCTCTTTGAGCCTCTCACTACACTCTCGTGACTCTCTGCCTGTCACGTCAAGCTGCTGTCATGTGAAGCCATTCAGCTCGGGCTCCAGTGCAGATTTAGACTTAATGACATGATGATGTTATGCTCTCAGCTGTCACCAGACGCACATTTGGCCAGACTAACTGTATACACATCTCGCTAACTGATAATGTGCTAAACTGAGTTGGAATCCAGATTTGATTTACATTCATGAGCCGTCTATGTCCAAGACATTCAGCTGAAAGTTTGTCCTTGGCTACAGAATTGACTGTGGTTTTCAGGTTATTGTGTTTCATAAATGCCATTTGGACTCTATGTAATTCATTGCCTTTGCTTCTCTTTTAAAAGACATGGAGGAGATATCTGATAACGAAGGTGTATTCCCATTTCTTTCGGTGTTGCACTGTATGCAATGTCCATCATCATCAGTATCATGAATATCATCAACACTAATGTGGCTGATGTTGCAGTGATGCTTCTATCAGGTTGCCAGTGATTGATGGAATTAAAGTTTTGGGATAGTGTTTACTTGAATAAAAATGCATGAGTGCAAAGTGGGGGGAAAGGCATATTTACATCAAACAACACTATTCCATTGAATGGCTGTAACTCTGCTTGTGACTGACAGTTGTGGTGACCATTTATTGATCCGTTCAAATTAACTTGAATGTGACTGTATGCATCTACCCATGCTCAGTGGTTGTTCAAGTCACCTGAAATCAGTGATGTCAAACGTGACTTCTGAACAGCACTCTGAGACTGCCTGCCTGTTCAGACGTGTGAACTTTGCTAAAGTGAAATGCGCTGTAACTTCATGAGTCTAACTGCTGTGTGGCTGTGCAGAAATCAAGGCCATCCCAGATCTGAACCTGGAGTCAGACAGGAAGCTGGATAAACTAGAGTCCTTCCTCGGCAAAATCAACAGTAAAGGTCAGTCTCACTACACACTTTGAAAAGCTCATCAATGTCTCAGATCAACCACACACTTACCAAATATTTCACCATTCACCCACACATAACTGATTAGACATTATCATCAAAGATTCAGTATTTTACTTATGATTACACTATAGCTTTTTGTCAATACATTATTTTGTATACTTGTCATGTGTGGTAATAGTGCAGTATGTTGACTGCATGAATCCGCATTGGCAATTGTGTTGCATTGTTCCATTTACAGATGTATTGCTGATGCGTATATTGGATATGTTTTTCTGGATGAATATGAAAATAAACTAAACTAAAATAGATTTCCTCATTATTACTATTTGTCTGAGACTTTTAGAAGTTAGTCGATATAAATTGTAAGTTGCAGTGTAAATGTTTGTTTTAATGCTGCAGCCAAGACCCATATGTAAGCAGTTTCATCTCAGTCTATCTGACCTTACAGTCTTTGCAGCCATAAATGCATTGCTAATTGAATAAGACCTTACCTGCCTTGTTCCTCTCCAGTGTCTGGGCTGCCGGAGGCTACCATCACAGTGACTGAGAAGAAAGTTAAGGAAGTGATGAGCCTCGAAGACGAGACCTTCTCCAAGTTCTACCGCCATGTGGAGGAGCTCCCCTCCGTCTCCAGCCAAGTGGAGATAGACGATGACTTTGATGCCATCTTCGGCCCCCAGATGCCAAAGTAAGCTCTCATGGTTACAGTTTAAAAGAATACTTCATCCAAAAACTGTATATTTAGTATCATTCATCATGAACCATGACCTCTCACTCATGACCCTTCACCTCTGACCCTACCCCAGGCTGACCTCTGAGATGGTGCAACACAAGCGAGCGGTGCGGCCGGCACGTAACGTCCAGTCATCCAGAAACCCTCTGAGGATGCTGGCTGCCAGGGAGGACATCAGACACGAGTACACAGAGCAGAGGCTCAACATCGGCCTGCTGGAGAGCAAGAGGATGAAGGCTGAGAAGAGTGAGTGAGGATGGATGGATGAGGCGCTGGAGAATGAATGAGACGGATCACTCAGGGATGTGACATGTGACAGGCTCTTTCAGTGGGGGAGCTGTTTGGCCAGCATTTGCTCAATTTGTTATGCATTATGAATGTCTTGGCATGCTCAATTGGCAAAATAAAAGGCTCCATAAACTCTGAATATCAATGAAATTCAATTCTCGAATGTTAAAATCCCCGTATTAAATAATTTGACCAATTTGTGTAGGAAATCCAATTGTTCAGCCATCAGCCTCCACTCATGGCCGGTCACTTGGCAGCACAACTTGCACATTTTCAATAAACTTGGTAATATCTTGGTAATCTTGGTAATATTAGTGTAACGACGTATGAAGAACTCAGAGTTTCACAGGTCATGCAGATGTACATGGCACAAGAACAACAGGCCCTGTCACTACAAAGGAAGGAGGGCCAGAGACAGTGCAAGACATAGCCTACAGTAAGCTACACATATCCCTCACAGATATAGTAATACACCCACATATAAAATCATTCATACCGAATCTATACATCACTTCTCTGTGTTATGAATTAACCCACACAAGCCTCATGAGGGATAAACTGACCTACATTTGGGACTCGTCTCGGTTTCCTGCCATTGTGCGGAGCAGTCCTCAAAAGCCCAGGCTTGTTTTTCTACCTTTGTGGGCTTCGCGTGCTCTGCAGCTTTTTTTGGAAGTGACATCACAAAACCCACAAAGTCAAAGCCAAGTTACTCTCGACTTCCGTCTTAATCTCATTTGACAGCAGGAAAAACATGTAGTAATGTCTCTGGAGTGTTCTATATTTGGTGAAGCAACATGGAGGCCGTGCATGTCAGGCCTGAGACTTAATGGAAGCTGCGTGAGAGCGTCTGTATGGCCGATGTCTCAAAAATCTGCGTACAGGAATAAAATGTAATCATTTCAAGCTCTAGAGGTCACTTGTCAGGGTGATCATGGTTGGTAGTTCGGCAGCTCAGGTGCCTTTATAGTCAGATTCTGGGTGTTGTGCCTTCTCATCAGCCCTCCCTCTCCTCTGTCCTGTTTACTGCAGTGAACAAGAACTCAGGTTTCTCTGAGGTGGCCCTGGCCGGCCTGGCCAGCAAGGAGAACTTCAGCAATGTCAACCTGCGCAGCGTCAACATCTCTGAGCAGACGTCCAACAACAGCGCCGTGCCATACAAGAAACTCATGCTCCTGCAGGTCAAAGGTCAGTGGAGTGGACAGACCACCCCGACTGCACATAAACAGAAACAGCTGCACTCACCAGGCGCAATGTAGTTGTGGATTCATTTTTATTTTTATATATTTTTTTCTTTTTAATGTCAGTTCAGTCTTTAGTTTAGTTTTGGTGATTTTAGTTTAGTTTTTGTTTAGTGCAAGTGTGGATTTGCTAGGAATGATGCTTTTCAAAGGTATGCTGATGGAATTTCAGAACAGGTGTTTTGTATGTGTTTGCAGCAGGTATTGTATAATATTAATAACTCATAAATTATTCAAAAAATGTATTTACATAAACATTTTTCATTACATCCTCCTCTAACGTCAGTGAAATAATAATAATAAAAAAAACTTGCCAAATATATGTTGTGCTTTTTTCCAAAAGTCAGCAACTCAGCGCATTTTGAGCATATTTTTATTTTAGTGTACCGTCACCAAGAAAAAGTTGTTTTACTCTCTCATTTATCAATAATTGTAACTCCCAGTTTTCATCTTAGTTTATGATAATAACCTCGACTCTTCCACACACTGCAAACCATTTCGGAGATAGTCCAGACTAGATAAAACCAAATGAAATATGTTGGGTTGAAGTGTGTATTGATTTTAATAGGTAATAGAAAACACAAACCCCTTTATCTCACCTTCTATGAGGGAAATATTGTCATCTTTCCACTTGCCTGTCTTTTTAGAGATCAACAGTGCTCCCTAAAACAGTTTAAAGTAGAGCCGCTGCTTCGGCATGCAGACATCGTACAGATCTTTTCACTGCAAGAGACACTCTGGGGATCCGAGTGCTATCTGTTGGGATGCTGATAATGGGCACGTTCCTAGGTTGTCACGCTGCACCGAGAAATGTCTCTTGCAGTCCTCTGTGAAGCCACTGCCCTAGAAAAGTGAAATTGAGGGCAGGCCATACCAAGAAGCAGGCCAGGGGGAGCAGCTTGTTGCTGTACAGACTTATAGATTTGCCATGCTAGGCCAGCCAATGAGAACGGACAACGAAATGTCAGTCTACCTCATGCTAATTTTTTATAAATTGGCTTGTTTATCCTGCAGAGTCTTATCTTCCCCTTGTTTTGTGTACTGCACATCAAACCTAAGCCAGTTTGGAACAATTGAGGATAACCTCAGTGAGCAGCAGTTACTTTGAGGTTCACCGAGAGGGGGCGGGTAATAACTGGCATTATGGACAAAGCTGTGGAGGATGCTGCTTCAAGGGTGTCCCTTCCAGAGGATATCTAAAATGGGAGAGGAGAGAGACGGTCTATTTTGGTGTCTTCGCACCTCCTCCACATGTCTGTCGGTGACAGCTGCGACCCTAAATCATTCTCCCCAGGCCACCTCACGCTATCCCGATCCGCCCTTACAACCCCACTGTCTGCCTGTAATCCACACCAAATCCACTAAATCAGGGGTACCTCTTTACTAAGGGTGGAACTACTCCAACCTCATTGTGTTAAGACCGGTCCTTCAGCTCCTGCTGGCTTCTGACAGGCAGGTCCAGATTAACTGCCAAGAATCCCAAATCAACCCAAAGCTCTGTTTTTGTGCAGATAAACCTTTAAGTGTAAATTTACATACTTTTGTGACTGTCTTCAGTTGAGCAGTTGTTCACAGCACAGCCTGGCCGATGTGGTGTGCACATGACTGGTCGGGTACTTGCACCATGTGCAGGGTGGCGTTGTGATGGCTGGCGGTGAAGCGGGGACACTGGTTGCCCCGAGGCCCCTAGCCGGATAATCCAGGCGTGCTGACAGTGATAATCGGACCTGTCACTGATAAGCCACCTGTCTGTGTGTTTGTTTATTCTGGCCTGTGTAACGCCAGGCCGACGGCACGTCCAGACCAGACTGGTGGAGCCCAGAGCGTCCTCCCTGAACAGCGGCGATTGTTTCCTGCTCATCACGCCACACCACTGCTTCATCTGGACCGGGGAGTTCTCCAACGTCATTGAGAAGAACAAGGTGAGTCTTGCTTTTGCAGTTCCAGTTCTACATGACACAAAACAGTGCAGTCAGTTTAAGAAAAAAAAAAAAAAAAGAAGTATGTTTTAATTGAATTTAGATCTGTTGTTGTTATGAGGGAAAGGCTTCACGTGCAGGAAGTATACACAGCCCGGGGAGGAAGTAGCACTGGCGTAGTACAGGAAGCCGTTTGTGTGGGCAGAGAGGAAAATGTGGGGGTGAGCTGGAGTGTCGGGGGGGCCAGCTGCAGGAAGCCCCTCTCTGACACACACACACCAAGGCTATTGTTCAAAGCCTGGCCTGACCTGATGACCTCTACATGTTTGGACAGAGCAATGACCTCAATCTGACTTGAAGTGTGTTGTCAATAAAAAGTTTCAGTTAAAAATGACAAATCCACATATCTGAAAAAAGTGACATCTACTACTACAACATGATAGATGGTGCAGCTTAAACACAACAGACATATAATGGTATAATAAAATATAATGGTAAACTATAATGGTATAATAAAAGTAACTAATGTCCATGGTTGACAAAACAACACTTATGCAGACTCGGTTGTTTCTTTCAGATATTGAATGATGGGGTTAGTCTGTTAGAAATGAATGCTTAAACAAGCTTGAGAATGCTTTCTTCTGCGTCCTAGATGCAATTAATCAGTGTGTACACTACATTACCCATGACAGTTATTTATTAAGAGAGTAAAGTATTAATTTACTCCTACACACTCAACAAGAACTCGTCAGGAATGTGTAATGAGAGTTTTTCATTAAGAGCCTCTCTCTTTCTTGCAGGCTAAGGAGCTTGCCAACTTCATCCAGACCAAGAGGGACTTGGGCTGCCGTGCCAATTATGTCCACGTCATCGAGGAGGGCATCAACATACACAGCCAAGCTGCCAAGGAGTTCTGGACAATTCTGGGTGGACAGACCACTTATCAGTGTAAGCATTAGCTCCTGGCATATATCTTACAAATGGGAATGCTATTTCCTTCTTAAAATAATTTACTAGGCATTAAACCATGAGAAATCAGTCCCTGGAGTATTAAAATGCATCCAGATGTCGTTTCCGCTCCGTCTGTAAATACCCAGGTAACAATAATGTGCCTCAGCTTGTAAATCTCCCTGTTTTGCTTCGTAGCGGCAGGGACGCCAGATGAAGATGAGCTGTATGAAGGTGCCATAGTGGAGACCAACTGTATTTACCGCCTGATGGATGACAAACTGGTCCCCGATGATGATTTTTGGGCCAAGGTTCCCCGCTGTTCCCTGCTCAATCCCAAAGAGGTAAGACATCTGGGTTGGCTGGGTTGGATATCCATCAATGTCAGAATGAAAAATGACAAGCCCTCAAGCCCTCCCCCCTCTGTGTCTTTCCCAGGTTTTGGTCTTTGACTTTGGCAGTGAGATGTACATATGGCATGGGAAGGAAGTGACTTTGGCGCAGAGGAAGGTGGCCTTCCAGCTGGCCAAGCACCTGTGGAACGGCACCTTCGACTACACAAACTGTGACATCAATCCTCTGGACCCTGGAGAGTGCAACGCCCTCATACCTAAGTACGGAAACACACACACCGCAGCATTAGAGAACACGTTCCTTTGATCATTTTCATCAAGCCGAGCCACACTGAACCACAGAAACCTTTGTATGTTTTGATCTAAACGTCTCCATCTGACCTGATTTCCTTGTTGCACGCTTATTATTATTTTGTTTTCTTGGCACAGTTTGTTTTCTTTCTTTTTTGTGTGTTCTTCTGAATAGGTGGGGTTTGTCAGCCTGCTTTAAGAAGCTGCTAAACATGATTTGTAATGCATTTTAATATGAAAGTGGACAAAATTAAAAATAGTATAGCACAGATAACAACCCAACAGAAGGGAAGTGATTCACTGAGAATCGTCCAGAAAAGATCCCAGAGATTGAGCCCACACAGCTGTGTGTTCCCTGACGTACCGACTTCTTGTCTTGGCCTGTAGGAAAGGCCAGGGCCGTCCTGACTGGGCAGTGTTTGGCAGACTGACCCAACACAACGAGACAACCTTGTTTAAGGAGAAGTTCCTGGACTGGAGCGACTCCAGGAAATCACCCAGTCCCACCAAGAACGGCAATGACAACATCACTGATCAAAAGGTAAGGAAAAAAAAATACCCAAAAAGGGGATTTCCTCCTTTGTCACTGTAGTTTAGTATCACACATCTTATCCCTGTCAGGACTGTGGAACAGGGGCAAAATGCATTTACAGACATGGAAATACTGCACATATTTAAAATTCTTTAGAAATTAGAAGAACTTAAGTCACCCATGCCAGATCATTTAGGGCATAAACACTTTTATCTCATTACTCAACCTGTTGTTTAATGACCAATAAACATCCTTGTATCCTTTTATAAACAAAAGGTAAAATCTGAAAATAAAAGTGTTTTTTTTTTTATTCTGACGAAAAATAATTGGAAAAAAAATGTTAGATAAAAAAAAATTAATCTTGGTTTAA
>OMLB01016170.1:83708-95879 GCA_900302555.1 Myripristis jacobus | reverse complement strand
TATCTTGGCTTAAAAAAAAAAAAAAAGCCAAGATGCTCTCCCCTAAATCTGATTTTTAGATGCTTTTGAGGGAGTTATGGGAGTTATTTCTTGCCTTTTCTGAATCATGGCCGCTCTCAGTTCCTGCTCTCACTGTCTTTTCTCTGCCATCATTCTCATTTCCATCCCTGCTCCTCTCCCTCCTCCTTCATCACCCCAGGAGCCGTGCATGTCAGACCAACCCCGTGCGTACAACGCCTCCCTAATGCTGCCCCTCCACCAGGCGCCCGTCCACACCAAGCTGGACGGGCTCAGCGTGGGCCGGGGCTACGGCCTGGTGGAGGGCGAGGAGAGGCGGAACTACGAGATCAGCACGCTGGCGGTGGAGGTGTGGCACATCCTGGAGTTTGACTACAGCCGCCTGCCGCGCCAGAGCATCGGCCAGTTCCACGAGGGCGACACCTACGTGGTGAAGTGGAAGTACATGGTCAGCACCGCAGGTTTGTACCGGCCTCACACTCCCATACTGTCTTTACACTCCTACCTGCTAAAACATCCCTACAGCAACTCATCCAGCTGCCATCTATTGAGTCTTGTTGAGTTTTAAAGGACAATTTATTGATATTTTTGAAATTAGGCTGTGTTTCTGACTTCCCTCCTGAGTTGTCTGGTGGTGTTGGTAAGTTGTGGTTGTGGTCGCAGCAGTTTCGTTGAATGTGTTAGCACTGAGTAATTTAGTGCTAAAAATCGGGCTCCAGGTGAACTCATGCAGGGCAGCTGAGCCATCTGCAAAGTAGTACTGAAAAACACTCAAACTGTAAATGTCCTTCTTTGATTTAAAATGCCACAGGTTGTGTCTCCTGAGCTTTCTTCTGCTTCGCTCAAAATCAAAATAGTCCACATTGGTATAAAGTTCTGGAACACAGGTATTCCAGTCATTTTACCAAGATAAAAAAAAAGATAAAAAGCTGGAACTTCTCCACTTTGTTGCCCTTATGTCTCTCAGGGAACAACAGTCTGCATGGAACAAATCCTCAGTTCCCCCAGAGTCTGCAAAAGTCAGGAGTTCATTAGTGCAAAACAAAAGAGCTTTTTTACAAGGAGCCTACTGTGATCCCATAATGGGTTATAGGTACGACAATGAACTGAAGCCTGTCTTCTGTTCAAGGAACAGAAAATTTGTTCAAACAAGTTATGTAAGTAGTAAAATAATCTCACCCCATTTTGACGATCTTAAAACAAAATAAACTTTGATGCTGATAAATAAGATGGATAATAAGGTCGAATGTCACTTAATAAGAACATAATTTCCTGTGTTTTCATGCCTCCTCTCTTCATCAGAAGTCGTCCCAGTAGCTGAAGCTAGACTTCATGTTGGGTTACTGTAGATGTAGGCCAATCTGACTGCACACTGCGTGCCCTCAGAAATACAGCTTTTTCGCTCTGCACACATCGAACAGTATCAGAGTGCATGTCTGATTTAGACACCAGTCGTCTCCCTTTACACACCGCATGGAAACATGGTTCCACACCAAGGAAGATCGCTGTTCTTTTCTCTCCTCAATCTCACTCTCATCCGTCTCGTCTCTCTTCCATCCCTCCTTCTCCTTCTGTTTTGGAAGTCATAGTTGTCGACCACAACATAAACACCGGAGAGAAATCTTCCATGGTGTTTTGTAAGGAGTCCCAGCCGCTGGTTAGTTATGGCAGGCCGCAGCTTTCCGAGAGCAGAGAGACATAAAGGCATGTTGCTGCAGGGCAGACAGTGGAGCCAGCTGAATGAGAGAAAATAGAAGGGAAAGGAGCCTGCAGAGTGGCTGGTCTCACTCCAACAAGCAGTGATGTAGTGGTAAATAAAAAGTTTGGTAAACTGTGCCCTCCAACTGGTTGTTATCTGAAGCCAAACATCCACATCTACAAACACAAAAAAATCAGAAAAGCATTTGTTTATCCTCTAGTATACAGCCGTGGGTGCAATTTAATATCATTTCAGAAACAAGCCTAGAGAGTTTTTCCAAATAAAATAAATGTCATGTGGCGGCACGCACAAAGAATTTACTCGCCATCATATCCATACCCAACAGTGAACACAAGGTTCATAACATAATAAATATTGATTCTGACATCACAATGTTTTGCAGTTTTCCAGTAGTTTTTGTATTGGGCTGAACAATGAATAAAAATGATCCAAGTCACAAAATGGCCAAGTGTGATCACAGAGAAGCAAATCACAAAAATCTGCAATTTTGTGATAAAGGTCAAATGTGTGACAAAATACATAAATGAAGTGTTTTGCTGCAGAGATGCCCTGGTTTCTATGTGTTTGTCTGGTACAGACCCCAGCAGATATCACATCATCATTTGATTTTTTTTTTCTATTCAGTGAAAATGAAAATTGTGAAGAAAAAAATTCTTATTCAAAATTGCAATATCTGTTGGTGTAATTGCAATAAAAAATTTTCCACCATGTCGTTCAGCCCAGGTTTTCTAATACTGCAGCTCTGCATCCAGCTCTGCTTTCTGTCTCTGATAATTTCCTCCTCCTCCTCCTCAGTCGGGAAGAGACAGAATCCGGAGCAGCTGAGGACGGCAGGAGCCGGGAAGGAGAAGTGCTGCTACTTCTTCTGGCAGGGCCGCAACTCCACCATCAGCGAGAAAGGAACGTCAGCACTCATGACAGTGGAGCTGGATGAGGAGAGGGGAGCACAGGTACAGTGGGCAGTGTGTGTCTTTTTAGCACAGAGCCACATAGACGCACTCAAGCACACTCGCTGCTTATCTGTTTGTATTCAAAGTGTGTGTGTGACCCTGAAGGCTGACTCCTGTCCTCCCCCTGCTCCAGGTTCAGGTGCAGCAGGGCAAGGAGCCTCCGTGTTTCCTGCAGTGTTTCAAAGGAGGGATGATCATCCACTCAGGGAAGAGAGAGGAGGAGGAGGAAAACTCGCAAAGTGAGCCCACAATTGTACTTTTAACATAAAGTCATTTGCCAGGCAGTGAAAGCAGCAGCTGGGTCTTCTTCTTCTCCTGTTCTTACTCTGATCTTGACCTTGCTAATGTTCTTCTTAATTTATCTGTTCAGCGGGAAAATGAATGTAATGCAGTATTAGAGTGGCCCCTCCTACACACAGCTGAATGGAGCGGCTGTGAGGTACGAAGGTGTGAAGAGGTCACTCACTACAACAGTGGCTGCCATGCTTGCTAAAAGAAGACTAAAAAAACACTGCTGTTCCTAGATATTTTGGGGCCCTGGGCAAAAAAAAAAATCATTTGGGGGCCCTTGCAATAGATCAGTGTGGCTCCAAAATTGTATAAGTAAGAAATAAGAAGGACGCAGGGCCACTCACAAATAAAAGTATCAAAATGAAAATATCGAAATGAAAATGAAATGCTGCTCACTTCAGCCTTCATGTGAAAAAACTGGGTCTTTATTTTTCTTGTAATATAATACTAAATCTAAAATTATGGTAGTAATTTCGTATTGTGTAGGCAAGGGACCCGACGGCTTGACAAACAAACACAACAAGATGAAGTCTGCAGAGAGAGGCCAAGTGTCCTTCCCCCAAGAGAATCCATTTCATCTTGAGTAGCTTCCCCTTGTGATACTCAGTTCTGTTGTAACGTGTGTGTCTGTGTATGTTCGTGTGTGTTGTTTCCCCCTTCATTCCCTCACCTTTTCCTCTCAGCCTCCCTCTGTTTTCTGAATTATAATTGGATACGTGAGCCCTGCCAGTTCTTGAGACAATGAGACGCTCACAGTTGACTTGAATTCAAAGCAGTGAACGCTTTTCTGTGTGGAAGCCGTGTAAATTCATCATCTGCCCGTAATGAGTGACGCACACAGCCGAGAGCTGCGTAGCACCTCGGAGGAGAATTGGATGTCAAGAATAGAAAGTGTCCTACGGGATAAACATTTGCAATCTCTTTATCAGCACCCTGCATTTTGTAGGCGCTCCATATTTATCCACATGAGCTGAGCTTTTGCTTCCGTGGCTCCAGGACGGAGGCTTTGGTGTAGTTTGGTCACTGCTGTCTGTCCCTCTGGTGCAAACACACCCAGACCTGCCTGGGTGTTTACCTGCCGCTGGTGTTCAGGGTGACTTACAGTGAGCCTCAAGTCCTCCTCCTCCTCTCCCTCTCAGATGACTGGCGTCTCTACTGTGTGCGGGGGGAGGTGGCGGTGGAGGGCCACCTGCTGGAGGCTGCGTGTCACTGCAGCAGCCTGCGCTCCAGAGTCTCTATGGTGCTGCTGAGCGTGAGCCAGGCGCTCATCTACCTGTGGCACGGCTGCAAGTCCCAGGCCCACACGCGGGAGGTGGCGCGCACCGCCGCCAACAAGATCAAAGAACAGTGAGTGGCATCTAAACTCAAGTGTCTTCTACATTTTTCAAGTGTTTTTTTCCACGCATTCTGAATCTTCTGTTAGAGCAGTCCAGTGTTCACCAATACCAGCAAAATGTATTAAATCCCACCTAGTGTGATGAGATAATCCCACGTGTTTCCAGAAACGTCTTGAATCATTTGTCATTTTCTTGATCCCAGTGGGCTGATCTGCCTTATCCTGAAGTGAAACAGGTGGAATTACCCTGTTTTCATTTGTTTTGAGAAAAACAAGATTTTAGAAACTAAATGACCTGTTAGTGTTTCAGCTTCAAATTGTTTTACAGTGAGTTCCATGAAAAGGAAGAACATGCTTTATTCAGTTCTGACCTTTAAGGACAACGAACAAAAAAAAAACTCCAGAGCCCTGCAAAACATATCAAATTAATAGCTGGTTTCAGTTTGTCAAGTATGAGTGTCATCATGGGTCAGAGTGATGCCTCGGTCTGTGTGCAGCTGTCCTCTGGAGGCGGGACTCCACAGCAGCAGCAAGGTGACCATCCGTGAGTGTGACGAGGGAGCCGAGCCCACGGGCTTCTGGGAAGCCCTGGGGAGGAGGGACAGGAAAGCGTACGACTGCATGCTGCAAGGTGGGTCACCAAACACCGTGAAGCCAGCCTCATGTAACTCAGCGTGAAAGCCTTTTTACATTGGAGTAAAATACAACTTTTTAATAACATTTCTTATTCTGAGATAATACAATTTGTGAAGTGTATAACCTAGTAGCACCCTTGGTTATGAGTCTCTTTGACCCTCAGACCCAGGGAAGTTTAACTTCACGCCTCGCCTCTACCAGCTGAGCAGCAGCTCAGGGGAGTTTGCAGCCGTGGAGTTTCTCTACCCGGCCAGAGACCCTGAGCAGGTCAACTCTCTGCCCTTCCTACAGGAGGACCTGTACTCAGCCTCCCAGCCAGGTACACACACACACACACACACACACACACACATACACACACATAATATTGACTATCATTCCCATTAAAGGAACTCACCAAGTTGTGGAAGATTGGCCTCTTAACTGTCAACTTTTGTGTGAAGATACGGCCCAGTGCCAGACAGTGATAAGCAAGCTCTTATGTGCTGCTAGAGTTATTTTACAGAGGGTAGAAGGTCACCTCACCAGAAACATCTTCAAAAATAAATCATGGTTACATCAGCCTTTTTTAAATTAATGCTGTGTCATTTTTAAGTTAATGTGCTGGCCATAGAATAGAAGCCGCTTAACTTTTTCGTCTTTTTATCAGGAAACAGTCTGTCTTCTTACTTCTTGAGATTGCCAGTTGCCTGTTTGACATAACAATGTGTACGCTAAAGTGTTCACATTTTGATGTCTGTCTTTTCATCACTTAACAGATAAGCTGATCAAAAGGCCAGTGACCTCAAAATGTGATTAATTCGTTTAATGCTCACCGTTACCATCCTTTACTCTTATCATGACCAAAACTCCAACTTGGTTAACACAAAAACAAAAGTACAATGACACACACACACACACACACACACATACACACATAAGTTTTCTCATACACAAATAAACAAACAGCATTTCTCCCTCAGCCTCACAGCACAAAGCACAAATCATCAGAAGAATGGAACATAAATGAGCAGACGTGAATTTGTAACTATAATTATGGAGGACGTTTCTGGACAGACGGCTCAGAGAACCTTCCCTATGGAGTGTTTTTTGTTGCTTTATTATGCAATCAAACAGAACAGGTTTGCAATTAAAAAAAGATTTGAGAGCAGAACTATGAACGCTGCAATCAAAAACTGGTTTATTGCAAGTAAAATAAGTGTGTGGTTAAAATGCAAATCCAAAGGTTTTATTCGGAAATTGTAAAGTTTGGTTTACAAATCGCAAAGCTTTGGTGGCAACATCCACAGCTACATTTAATAGCAGCAACCCTATGACACTAGAATAGAATTCTTTGATTGTAGTGTTGATAGTTTTTGCTCTCAAATCTCTTTTTTGATTGCAGGATAAAGAAATAACCCCCCCTGCATAAATAAAGGTTTTAAAACTTGATTGAGTATGTGTCTCTGTCCTGTGTGAAGCCCTGTTCCTGGTGGACAACCACCACGAGGTGTACCTGTGGCAGGGCTGGTGGCCTCAGGACAGCGAGAGCACCGGCTCAGCTCGGATCCGCTGGGACTCGGACAGGAAGTGTGCCATGGAGACGGTGCTGCAGTACTGCAGAGGTAATCCACCCCACCGTTTGTTCCAGCAGAAACAGGGATCGTGTGTGTGGCTTGTAGTATGTTAAAACCTGAGGTGAAATCCCACACATTAGTTATAGTTATGCTTTATAGTCATGCAAACATTTCCCGGAAACAGAGCTGCTGTGGAGAAAATAATCTCATAGGTCGAATTAAACCTCAGTGGGCAGGGCCAAAGGCAATGTTTCATTCACTAGTGATTTCTGGGAAGTGCAATTCAAAAATACCACAACAAGCGCTATGGACAGACTAAATGAAAGGGTGAAAAAGTCATGGATTACCACTTTAAGACTCATAATGTGTTTTCCACAAAAACATGCTTTTTTGCTTTCTCCCCACAGAGAAGAATGAGAAGAAGCCTCCCAAGTCGTATCTGATCCACGCTGGTCTGGAGCCGCTCACCTTCACCAACATGTTCCCCAGCTGGGAGCACAGAGAGGACATCGCTGAGATCACCGAGAGGGTGGGTGGAAAAGATAATATTATCCTAATACTGCAGGCTGGGTAATCTGATGGAGGGGAACAATATGGTTTCCACAGGAAGACATCAGCCTCCACTGACACGTCCCAGGCTGCAAAAAATACACCTTACATAAATTTCCAAATGTGTTTAGTAATGTTTCAAAACATACAGAGTGGATAAGTGTATTTGTTCATTCAAAATGTCTTCCTTTGAAACACGTACATGGGACACATTCTGTGGTCTTGTACAAATACATGTGCAGTCAGTTTTTTTTTTACATCCTGAAGTGTATGTAAAATGCATTTTTTTCTGTATATGGTGTGATGAACCTTTTGCATGGGAGGGATTTTCAGTCAGTGTATCATTTTTCGATGTGTGTGTGTGTGTGTGTGTGTGTGTCCTAGCAGGAGGCAGAGGTTTGTAACCAGATTATTCTGGTGGAGGATGTGTTGGCCAGGCTGTGTAAGACCACGTACCCCCTGGAGGATCTGCTGGCACGGCCGCTGCCAGAGGGAGTCGACCCTCTCCGTCTGGAAGTCTACCTGTCTGATGAGGACTTTAAGGTGGGCTCAGATCCTGAAGTACACTGATAGACTCTGCTTTAAATTTAAAGTGTTACCTGTTGCATTTAATATTGGTAAATCATAACTATGTTCACTTTGACACATTAGTATAGTCACTGCAAACAAATGAGACCATCGCTTAGGAGACTGGCAATGTTGCACTAAACTTTACGCTTGTGCCGTTGTCTGATTTGGCTGGAAATCCTTTTGTTGCTTTACAGCACAGAGGCAGATTTGCTTTATGGCACAAAGCAGGACAAGGATGCTGTTGTTCCAGCACAAATGGAGTTAAATCTTTCAGTTTCTGGCTGGGGCAGACGGTGGAACAAGTAAAAAGGTCACTGGAAAAACCATTTCCAACATGTTGAATGAGGAAGCCTTTTGATCAATGTAGCGACATCCTTTTAATGATCGGAAGCAGTGGGGTTTTATGGGAATGCCGTCCTAATTTGGCCAAAACTAGCACTAGTGCAGCTGCCGTGTGCGTACCAACTGCCTCAACCAGGGTTGCATTCATTTGCAGTAAGTCCAGAAGCATTTAGCATTTTCCATTTAAGACATGAGGGATATGACGATATGATTTGGGTTGTAGGAGTATTCTTTCGTCATGTATACAGCACATTAGAAATATGTGCCTCAATTGGGGGTTTTACTCCAGTTTGTGGCACACGGCTAACTGTTTACACTCAGCTCTGTGTGTTGTAAACAAACCAACTAGTCAGCAGTTTGTAAGAATGGGCTCGAGTTGCATTCACAAAAGAAAAGCCCACATTTCTGGTCAGACTTTTAAACATTATGAAATGAAAGAGGGAGGCTGTGTTTGCCACGGCTTAAACAGGAATATAGTGGAATAATCATTCTCATCAGTCATGTAAACAGCTCAGTAGGAATACTTTCTTTTAATAGCACAAGGTCAGAAAAATGAATATTTTGTGCATGTAAACATAGTCAGTGATAAGTTGAAAAATGCTACACATTTCACCTTTAAGTTTATCCAAAACTCTGCAAATTGCATCACCTGTTCCCTTAATTATGGAGGAGGAACTTTGTGTAGAAGTATAATCTGCTGGTCAGAGCCTGTGATGTTTCTCGTCTCTGTCTTGTGTTTTGTGATCATCTTGACGGCTTCTCTCGTGTGCTGATGATCGTCTGTTCAGATTGTCTCGTTCATCCCTCTCTTCCTCCTCTCTCTCTCTCTGGGGTCATCATGTGTTTCATTATGTTTTGAGTCATCCTCTCTCCATCATCTGTCTTCTTTGTAAACTTATGTCTTTCATTCACTCCACCCTCCAGGGTGTAGGGGCTTATGGGAAGGTGAGTCCTCTGACGTGAGCATGGACGGCCGGGACAAGTCGTGTTGCACCGCATCCTCACTCTCTAGCACACTACATTACCCATAATTCTGCCTCTTTCTGACTCTACTTCATCACTCTGTGGATGTCCTCCATAATCTGAATTAAACATCTTTCCAGCTTTTCTCTCATGTTTTTTTCAGCATGTTATCACTCACAGTCTACAAGTGGTGTGGTTGTTTGTCAAACTTGATAAATCCTGATTTATTGGGAGACAAATTGTAGAATGATGGCTGGATGTTTGTATCTCACTCATGCATGAGTGTGTTCTCACAGGTTAATGTTTCCTCATGTCTGCACTGCTCACCCTGCAGGAGGCAGAGTTTGGTTTGTGCTCTTGAAATGGGGGAATGTGATTTTTTTTTTTTTTCTTTTTTAATGATCCGTATTGTGGAGTATCATCAGTATACTGATGGTATGGATCTGCGTTTCCCACAGAAAACGCTGGAGATGAGCAGAGCGGAGTACGAGAGCCTGCCTGGCTGGAAGCAGGTGAACCTGAAGAAAGCCAAAGGACTTTTCTAGAAGGTCGGGACAGAGAGCTGACCTGAGGAACAGCAGAGAGCACCGTCAGGGAGGGACTGAGCCAGCCACCGGGAGCTTTTTGTTGTTGATGGCTTCCTGTTTGTTGTTGGATTGGCCTATCCTGAGCAAAAGTCAACATGGAGGGCTGAACGGACATGAAGAGCTGGACGCCAGTCTCTTCACCCTCCTGTGTGTGTTGTGTTTTTTGGTCGTGTAAGTAGGTGAAGGTGTAAGCGGCCGCTGATCTGTGTGGAGGCGTGGATGTTAACGTGGCTTTCTGAACCTACACTCTGTAGTTAATGTATGTATATATGTAAATGCAGGCCAGCCGTTGCCCTTACATTGTCAGCCATGCAGCCATTTACTGGAGTGGGAGCAGCCCTGTCAAACTGTTCGGCACACTCCCCGAAATCAGACTCTGCTATTCTTGTATGTATGTTTGTGCGTTACAAATAATTTATATTTATATCAAATCCATATAGGAATTAAAACAACAGCTTTGCGAGTATTCAGTGAGGTAAGAATGATGAAATAAATTGTGTAATTAATGTGGAGGAGGTTTGTGTCATATGTTGATAACTAGCGGGCAGTATTGTGATTCTTTGTTTTCCCTCGACGCGAGACCATGTACAGTACACCCTTTGCCATTTACCGTTCAGATGATGCAGCTTCATTCCGATGGATCTGGTGTCATTATTATTCAGGTGCTCAGACGGAAGACAGGATCATTTGCAGGCGTGAAGTAACGCGCAGCGAGAGAGAGAGAAAGCGGTGGAAATGTGTTTGATTTTCGAATCCCACGGTGTATAGTGCCTTGCTTTTGTGTACAGTTTATATACAGATCCTAGTCTGCATTTTGAAGACTCTTTGTGATATAAAGAACTATTAGAGAAATAAACACTGAAATAAAGTTATTAATAATATTATTATTATTAAAGATGTAAATCAGAGAAGCTTGCCCTTGTCTTTTTCTTTTATTCATTCATTCATTTAGTCGCTCACTTATTTATTTATTCATTCATTTATTTGTCTTTACTTGAAGTATTGAATCAGTTTTTCTTTGTCCAACTCTTGTTATAAATTGACTTCACACACTGGGCTAAAATCTAGGAGTATTTTAAGGGATTCTGTTAAATTTACACTATTCCAGCTGATACAACTGACCAGTGGTTTTCAAAGTGGGGTCCGCGGTCCTTAAGGGGGCCTCCACAGCATCCTGCACAAAATGAGGAATAGTTTTATTTCAGTATAATTCAATAGAAATGATAATGACACAAAAAATATAAGGGTGGTCAGTTTAACATGTTTTAATCTCATCTATTTGAATTTATGTCAGCGCCCAGGTTTGGCTACTAAATGTAAACACTTTTATTTTTAATAATAACTGAACACTTGTTATGGGGCCTGTGGCTTCAGGAAAGTCAACTTGTCGGTCTGGGGCTTGAAAACTCCTGCTGCAGTCAACACAATGGGTATACTTCCTACATTGTCCCATAGAGGGCAGTGCAATACTAATTTCCATTGTTGGGAAGCAGCGCGTGGTGGAGACCTTGAGGCATTGCTGGCACAGAAACCCAGATGATCAAATGGACTCACAGTGAGTCATATTTAAGTCATGTTAGATTACTGTACACCACTATCAATCTCACTAAACACGCAGCAACTGTGCCAATACTCTGCTTAAGATAACATGTTGCAGACTGATTTCTCTTCTTTTTTTTTAATGGAACTCCATCAAATATTGACAAGATGGAAATTAAAGTACAAAGAAACTCAAGCACGCGATTGCTCATGTTGAATGTGGGGCGGCAGTCGCCAAGGGTTTGATAAAGAGAGTGGGATGGTGACTTGAAGCCCGCCAGTGTAAATCCCTGGCCAGGACATTCTGTATTGGGGGAAAAAGCTGTTTTCGCCGTCCACGCCCACAACTTGTGCTGTTGACGTGCTAAGCAAGGCGGTTCAAAGCCAGCTAATCCCACGAGGCTGCCTAGTGACCAAAAGCAGACGCTCAGGTGTGACTGCTCTATGCATGTGAGGCCAAGAGTAGCAGGAAAAGAGCAGAAATGAAGGTTATCTGAGCATAAGATAATCTAATTCTCTATGGGTGACTATGGCTTTAACATGGGGCAATACAGACATGTGATCATGCAACTCTGCTTTCATTGGCAATGCCACAGACACCTCTATCAGTGCTGCTGATCATGAGCGGTCCTGTGGGTTTTGACATGCAGCAGCAGCCCACCATGTGGTCCGGATTGCCCCCATATGCCAGGCAATTTTATGGATTCCATTAAGGGGGATTTAAAAGCTCAATTGCCTATGTGAAGTCACATACACACACAGGTGAAAGCTACACTCCCCCACCCAGCCTGTCAAATCTCACTGCCTCATTTTCCAGGCTGTCCTCCAAATGTACAAACACACACACACACACACACACACAGGCTGAAAGCTCTCAGATGTTCTCAATATCACCCGTTGGACTGTGTTGACGAACAAGAGCAATTAGAGGGGAATTTCATGCAATCACTGAAGAACAATATACACAGCAGGTTTTTGTCGATCTGGTGTTGTGCGGCTCATCCAGCAGGCGGGGCGTCGCTCGCATGTTGCACAATACTCAAACCGCAACAAGGAAAAGAAGAAGCTGTTGCTTTTCCAAAAGGTTGGCATGGTCTGATTCTGCCCCCCCCCC
>OMLB01016170.1:42545-57189 GCA_900302555.1 Myripristis jacobus | reverse complement strand
GGTGTGGCGAATTACACACACACACACACACACACACACACACACACACACACGAATGCACATGCACAGTACTGCTCAATGCACTTACTGTGAAATTCAAGACATCCCCTTCCCCATCAAGCTTAAGAAAAAATTTATTGAATACAGACACTTACCTCCCTCCTTTATCCACTCAATCATTAGTTAACAGTGTAAGACATTGCCTATGCATGAGCTAATTAACCTATCAAATCAATGAGGGGAATTTTCCCACTTGTCTCTTTAATTGCAAGTGGGAGTGAGAAGGAACAATGGGTGTGTGATGGGCTCACTATGTATACAGCTTTTCAATCAAAACCTCTCTCTCTCCCTCTCTGTCCCTCTCTCTCTCTCTCTCGCGTACACACACACACACACCCTTACACACAATGCTGTGCAGAAGAACACACTTCCCCTCATTACTCCAGTCCACACCCATGGCTCCATGGAGCCAGACTAAATAAATAAATTACCGATTCAGATGCACCGTGGCTTCGCCCATGCCTGGCCGAGCATAGATACTTGCTAACCTTGTTAGTTTTGCACCACCGCAAACACAGGCCTCTTTGTGTGTGTGTGTGTGTGTGAGTGTGTGTGAGTGTGTGTGTGTGTGTGCTCAATGTGTTTTTTTCTGTAAATGATGTAAAGAAGATGTGTTTTGGTGATGGGGAATCTTGTTAATATTACAACCCCGTGTGTGTGTGCATGTATGTGTGTATGAATTAGCCTGTGTATACGTGTGTGTGTGCGTGTCCATTCGTCCTCCAGGAGGCCTGATTCATTAACCTTATTTGTAAGATTGCTCAGTAAATGTAGGTTACTGCTCAGGCAGACGTAATTCCCCAAAGGCAGAGCGCAGCATTAGTATCCGGTTATCTCGCTATGTTCCCTGGAGCTAAGATGACTCCGGAAAGATGCTCACCGTCTCGTTTGAATTCTGCTGGACATGCATGCCCTCACACGCACACACACACACACACACACAAACACAGGTAGCAGAAATAGAAGTTGCTGTATCTGGCCTGGGAAGCAGGAAGAGAGAGAGAGGGGATTCGTGGCGGGACAGGAATAAAACTGGCCAATAATGGAAGAGTGAAAGAGAAGCAGAGGAAGATGCAAGACGGGACAGATCCTCTCCTTTACCTTCAGCGGACTGGGACGGATTGGGGCTCAGAGACTCTGAGTTATATGAGAGGAACGGAGAGGAGAGGAGAGGATTGGAGCAGATGGCAGGATTCCCCCTGGGCGAACGGCGCCTACCCCGCTGAACACTGGGAGCTCTTGACCATCTGGACCAAAAGGCGGCGAGCAGCATCCCACAGTGGATTCCCTATCGAGGCGACATGGAAAAAGAGACGCAGGCTCACTTGGAGCAATGTCACCAACATACTGTTCAGCATGTTCCATCAGCTCCATATGAGAATAAGGTGTCCCACTTACAGAAGGGTGTATGATCACATCTCTCCATGTCACATGGGTAATGGTGTGATTCCATCCTGGAGAGGATGAATGAAGTGGGTGCTGCGTAACAGACTGTCAAAGTTGAAATAAAGCGTGTTTCTCAGCCTCCTCCACCCTTCATTTATGGACTGTTGGTGGTGTTTCATACACAGATGAAGCTGTTCCATCTGTCAAAGCTGAAACAAAACTTTTTTGCAGCCATTTCCATCATTTATTTATCAAGCATTGCTAATAGTTCATTTGTTATTGCAGTCCCAATTTCTGCATGCCTCGTTGCTATGTTGCCCCACCTTCAAGAGGACTTGGGAATTGCTTGGAAAATCCCCTAGTACTGAAACAGGATAGATGCAGGGTGGATGTCGGTTTAATCAATGCCCACCGCTCTGTCAGCTGCCTGTCCCTCCATAAAAACACTGATGATGTACTTGTTGGAATGTGCAGAGTTGGATAAACTCACTCCTCTGGCAGACGTAACATGCTTCATTCAAATCAACAGCACATTTTTGATTTGGCGTCATCATGTGCAGCCAGGGTTATTTCTCATGCTGGCAAACATGAGATTCTTCAGTCCAGACTGGGAATGGAGCAGAACAGAACAGAAATGTGCAGTCTTTGCTAACATTAATGACATCTGTGATGGACATATGCACCCATTTCATTTTGTTTTTGCTATTAGTGGAGATAATCTGGTGTTTATGTGGACGTTTTAGTTTTTATTTGCAGAATCTCAGTTATCCATCTTTTAGGCTGACATAACTTTGACATCTTAATGAGATAAACTTTGAGTGCACCTCATACTAACCAAGTAGTGTTGAACTGATGTAAGCTGCAGAAATAAGTGGCTCGGTCAAGTGATAATTTGAGTTCTTACCTATAAAGTGGTATTTGCTCCTCCATGCGAGTGTAATAGATCCTCCAAGTCTGACGCTCCAAAATGAACGAGCAAACGAGCAACACGTTTTTGGGCAGCGACACAAGCTGGAGAAATGTTTTGAAGCACTTATTCAACCACATTGCTGTAGCCTGCCTAAGGGTCTAATGGCTCGTAAACTGAGGTCTGGGGACTCCCAGAGGTCCTGGAGAGGGCTCTAGGCATCCCCAACAAGATGAGGAAACTCGTATCATATATGAGTCTCACACGTGTGTCTTTCTGGGAGTGCAGAGCACCTAAACGACTGAGAACCCCTGCTTTGGTGTGCATCACCTTCATCCACTTCCTCTTCAGAAAAATGACAAAAGCACCGACTTTGAATCCCAAGCAGCTCTACCAAGCGTTGCAGTGATGTACCTGCGCCTGCTCATCCCCCTGAGGTGTCTCCTTCCCTTCTCCATTTAGAGCCACAGCCAGGCTCGGATCGATGCCTTTCTCCAGCCGCCCATCATCAATTATTCACCTGATCGGCCCTGCTGCTCATTAGATGACTAATCTGGGAGGGTGAGGAGAGACGGGACGCTTTGAAACCTGAGACCAAGAGGCAGCAGGAAAGGGAAAGGAAGGGAAGAGGGGTAGGGGTGGGGTTGGTGGGGGAATCAGATCTCGAGATAGAGAAAGGGAGGGAGAGAGATGGAGAGAGTTCATAGATGTGGGATTACCAATTTGTACATCTAAGTCCTGACATCCAGGAGGGTTTATAAATCTTTGATGAAACCATAGAATCACTTTGATGAACGTACACACATATCACACTCACACCGTGTGTGCCGACTGCAGCTTCACGGATATCTGTGTATCAAGACGGATTGGCAAAAGAGCATGCATCAACGGTGAAGTTGAGAAAGTGTGAGAGGAGTTTGCCGGTGCCAGAGAATTGCGTGTTGAGCTCAAGTTACACCCCACCTAAGTTGTTTGCTGGAACATCTGTGGTCAGTCAGGGTCACATTTTTACTGTCCTATAAATCTCCTCCGGCGTTCTCCCAGTGACGCTGGTTTTGTTAGTCTAAGTCTCCCTCCGTGTTGTTTAGAGGTCTTGTTTCCACCCTGCAAACCCTGCACATCAGGCTCACATGCAAAACAGATGACATGCACAAACGCTGGCCGTGTGCACACATACCGAGCGAGCAAATTTCCCCTGATCAAGGCATATCATAACTTCCACCCTTCAGTCATGAATGCCATTTTAAGAAATTCAGTGCAACTTTCGAAACTTCTGGATGCAACACTGTTGCCACTTGCAGAGCACCTCAATTTCTCCTGGGCCCCCCTTTTGCATGGAGAGAGGTGCACTGACGGAGGTGTTGCAAAAAGAGACAGACCCAGAGAACGAAAGAGAAAGAAAGAAAGTACAAGTGTGTGTAAAACTGTACAAGAGTGGGGGGGCTGGCTTTGATCTCCCCCGTCCCCCTGAGAGCCCCGGTGAGGTGGGAGTGCGGTGTGACGGCTGGGGTACACGTTCGCTCTGATTAAAGGGAAATATGCATCAGCGTATAGCGCTTTCCTTTTTATCTGCGCCTGCGATATGGTGCGATGGCAACGGTAGATTGGGGCCGATATACACTGATGTCGCAGCTTTATCTGTGTTCCCCAAGAGCTGAAAGCCACCAGAAGTTGAGTCATTCTCATTTGAGGCGTGTGCAGGTTTATGAGGGAGCTTGTGAAGAAGTTGTGAAGCTGAGCTGGTTTTGTGCTGGGGAGTTGGATTGTTGCTTGTTTGACTAGCACTAGAAATCTCACCAGAAGCACCCTTTGACCTCTGATGCAGGGTCATGTACCTCCGAAACAATTAGAGCCGAGGGCCTGCATTCCTCACTGGTGTGGGAATAGCACCGGGGCTGGGCCTACAAGAGAGCACAGAGTACATTTGGTTGTAGACGCAATGGAAAAGTCACGGAAAGCGAATTCTTGTGCGTACAACCTAGTTGTTCCTTTCTCTATTGGGTTCTGTTGTCTTTGAGAATTTGAAGAGTGGTTGGGTGTTTCTTTCACTCCACATGTATCTAGACAGCCGCGAGAGGGATGCTCAAGGAGACGGAGAGAAAACAGAGGGAGACGGTGAGGGGGAGAAACAGATCAGGACAATGGTAGTGCTAATGTCATCCCCATTCATTAAACATGAAGCCTTCACAAGGAATACTGCTTTTGTTTTTAGACTGTTGTCAGGACATGGCATTCTACCCTTTCTCTGAACCTCAGTGGAAAGTCTTGTGGTCTCCATGATTACACCGAGCCAAGGGTGTTCCTATCATGTTGCACTCTTAATCTGCCTCCATGAGTGTGTTTGCATACTGTGGATTGTACATGGTCAGCCGAGTAAATAATCTTATGTGTACTGAAACATGTCCGCCCATTGGATTTGACAGTTGATGCTGGTCCTGTGATGCTGCACCCCTGCACCCCTCCCCCGCCCAGCGCGTGGTGGGGGAGGGGTTGCAGGGGTAAAGCATATGCAGACTGTTTGGCTAACCCACTTAACTTGACCTGTATCTACGGCCCACATACTCGCACTTCTCCAGGATGAAAACTCAATTAATCCCATTCTCTGATACTCTGGATACACTCCTCCTGTCAGCCTCGCCCATACACTAAATCTGGCTTATCTGCTTGATGAAGCGTTCACATGTGCAAGGTGTTAAGCGTGGATGTAAGACGCAGATGAGAGAACAAGAGGGCCCAGTCTCAGTGCTTGACATTTTGGCTTAATTACATTACAATCCATTATCCCCTGTTTACACAAGAGTCATAATTTCAAAAGTTAATTAAATTTTCAATCTGTCACTATTTAAAGAAACACTTAAGTCATTTAAACCTCAACAAAGCATATATTTATTCTCATGAACATAAGGTTTTTCAGGTACACGAACAGTCACAAGCACAAACACTTTCAGTCTTTTTTTTTCTTTTTGGACACAGTCACCATATTTCGTGAGCTGAACACATTATATACCCCAAATGTGTGATTTTTCACACTTTGACTTTCTGTGCTGACAGTCATGTATTTTTCTCGTCTAACTGAGGAAAGAGGAGTCTGACCCTTAATTCTGTCACTTCCTGGTTTGTATCTAGGGCTAGAAACAAAGGAGAATTCATCAGTCAGACATGGCTTTCTATGAACGGTGGGTATTTTACCAACTCAGTGCGATATCTGAGCATCAATGATCTGCCCTTTGTTCACAGTCCTAGCTTTTGTGTCAGACGCATAAGGACAGCTCGACATGGCTTTTGTTGCCAGTTTTGGCAATGATATATTCATCTTGTTTCCCTCCACTGTGTGACAGGACAAAGCAGCTGAATCACTAGTTACTCTATGTAAATATATATATTTTGTCAATATATCTATATATTCTTCTATCTATATAAGTCTATATAGTATATATATAATTTGGTAAGGTTTTTAAAACATTCAAGGTACATTCACTTGACCCTGTGATTTTTTTTTTCTTATATGAAAGATGCACACAGACAAATGTTAATACAGCTACTCACCATGTAGTAGTGGCCTTCCAACCAAGAACGACATTAAGCACCCCCATCCCACCCCCCACCACCCCCATCAGAACAAGCAAACAGAACATAAAAATATCTCAGTGCTGGTTCTTCAACAACCAACCACAAGCATAAATATCCTAAAAGACCTCTGTATTAGTCTAGAGTATAAAATAGCATATTTTTCTGGACTTGACAACAGTTTCCATCACCTCTATCATGACAGAGTTTAGGTGCACACAATTCCACAGGTGCATACATTAGCTGGCAACAATAGGTAGGCAGTTTGATGGTTTCCTTCGCATTTTTACTAAATCAACAGATAGCTTTCTGTCAGTGGTTAGAAGCTTAAAAGCAAATATTCACTTCTACAATCACTAGTGTGAATAAACCCTTGGCATATCACAGAATACACATATAGGCATTTATTTACTAACAAGTCAAGGAGATAAAACTTGGCCTGCAGAGGACCATACTGATTATGAGCCACATGACGCATGGATACCATTTTTTTTTTTTCGAAGGCCACAAGGATGTCACTTGGGTGCTGGTTGAGAAGGCGTTCCTTCCTGGGTCAAAGTTGAAACTAATATTGCCCTCAATGGGACTGTGAAAGTTTCCAACAAGTTCAAGTCATAACTGAAGATTTTGATCCTCCTTTACTGGAGTAATGTTACATAGAAGGGTTGTACAGTGATTGAGTTTTCAACCTATGATAATTAAAGGCCAATAGATAAAACGTCTGCCAGTGTGACAGTAGACAGTGTGCCCTTGTTGTGAGAGTTACATTTCTCAGTATTTAAACAGTAATTTAACTGTGTCTGCTAGGTTATAAATTATCCTTTAATAACATACTTAAATAAGCAGTAGAAAAAAATATTATTTAATTTTCAACAGGTTATTAAATACAGACTTCCAAACAAAATGAATGCCAAAAACTGAACAGTGCAATCAAAATAAGAACATGAAAAATAATATAGTTTATAAAATTGAATTCTCTGACCTAGAGAGAATATCCCTTATGAATTGAAGCACAAAGATCAGTTTTCACCATTGGCTGGATGTTCTTTTTCCTTTTCAAGAACCAAGTCAAACGCCTCAACTGGTGAAAGATGAAACAAGTGCTAAAACACATGAGAGAAACTCTCCATCCCTGTGCTACTGACTATTGTTAGGACTGAGTGAGTATGAGGAGGAGCCATAGTGCAAGGCTCCTTGCCCATCCAAGGGCTAGGCTGGCTAGTGTGGGCTCGGAGCAGGAGTGTCAAGGTCCCCGTCCGCTTCACCCTCTCCCTGGCCAGAGTAGGAGCTCAGGGCATCCCAGAGTAGACTGGGCTGCTCACAGTGGTGGCGACTCCTCCAGTGCTCCATCACGCCCTCCTTAGTGTCCAACACCTCGCTGCACAGCACACAGTTAAAAGCCAAGCCTGCTGCAAGGACACCAAGGCCTCCAATGTCACCTGGTGATGAGGTGTTCCCACCATCCTCTCCCTCTCCTCCATCTGCACGGTGGTGGGACTGGATGTGCCTCTTCAGTTTGGAGAAAGAGAAGAACTCCTCATCACAGCTGCCACACTTGACCAGGTTGCGCTTCTCGTTCAGCTGCCTCCAGTAGTGGGCGGCATGCTTTACTAGCTCGTCCTCAGCCTCGCGACCCCCACGCAGAGCCTGGCCATCATGCAGTCGCAACTGCACCTCCTCGCCATGCACGTAGAGCAAATGCAGTTTCATGTCAGCAAAAGTGGGTGTGATGGCCTGGCAGCGGCCACACTTAATCTGCAGCTCCACTGGGTCTTCACGATCTTGCACCTGTTCATCTGATAGCTCCGAAGAATTGGCTCTGGGAAGGAGAAACAGAGTGATAAAACATGAAACTATAAATCCATCTCATCTATCGCAGCCATTTTTTAAATTATGTTCATCAAAATACATATATAATGAAGAGTCAGATATGTGCACCAAACATTAGGTTGTATTTGCACCAAAGAGCAGCTACGGGTAACAAAAAAGGGCACAAAGAGGTCACAAAAAATTAATGCTCAAATGTGTTAACTAACAATGAAACAGTCGCTTATAATTCATAATCTCACCCTTCAACAGGCACTTCATCCTCATGGTGGCTGATCGAGGGCTCCACGGTCAGCACGACCTTGTGTACTTCTCTCAGATGACTGAAGTACACTCCCACATATCCAAAGGCCTTTTCGCAGAACTCGCAGCACAGGGTCTTCCGAGGGCGTCCCTCTGAGTGGTGAAGCTTCATGTGAGTGCTTAGACTTCCAGAATGGGCATACGCTTTGCGGCAGACTGGACAGACATACGGCCGGCTGTTGGTATGGCTGTTCATGTGGCTCTGGAGGTGGTGCTTGAACTGGAAGCAGCGGCTGCAGGTGGGGCAACGGTGAAGTGGGCGGCTACCTACGAATACTCTCTGGTGGGAGGCGCCTCTCAGGTGAAACGTGACTGGGGCTGATTGGGGGGGACAGTCCAGGGCCTTGGCTGTGGTGGTAGTGGAGAGGGGATGGCCCAGTAGTAGCTCCTGTTCTTGGCCATCTGAGGTAATAGCAGGCAAGCTAACAAGCTGGGGAACTGTCTCCATAACCAGCATGGGCTTGGGTCGAATGCTGCGGTATTTCTTCGAAATATCAACTTCTTTTTGTTTGGAGCCTGGAACAACTGCAGGGGGTTTCTCGGGAACCCTCCTACGGAAGAAAGACAAGGACCTCTTTTTCCGTGCCTCAAATGCTATAATGTCTTCCATTGTCTTTCTCTTCCTCCCTCTCTTCTTGCCAGGTGGTTTCTGGAGGGCCCCCAGCACAGGCAAGAGTGTGGTCTTGGCCTGAGGCTGTAGAAGGGAGTTTGGCACCTGGTTATGACTCAAAGCTTCAACTGTCTCGAGGGTCTTGGCTGTGGGATCTAAGGGGCTGTTGAGGCCTGTCTGGCTAGAGAAACCCTTCTTCTCTGGGGACAAGGTGCTGAGCTTGGCAGCTGGGATGAGGGTGCTCTTCATCTTCGAGTAGGGCAGGATGGGCAGTTTGCCCTTGGGTGGGGAGGGGATAATCTGGACCGCTTTGCTGAAGATGGCCGGGGAAAGGACAGTGATACTGCCTGGAGGCTGGGCTGCAGCAGGCTTAGATTGGCATGGCCTCAGTGTGGTCTTACCCCCTTCCTCAGGGCCTTTGCCTGGGGAGCTTTTGGCAGTAGAGGGGGGGTATTGGAGGTTCTGGAGTAGGCCGGTTGTAGCAGGCCGTTCAGAGCTATCCGGAGCTCGCTCCAACTGAGAGCTTGGGTACAGGACAGCATTGTCTGGGAGCAGAGCTGTGACTGAGATTTCAGATGAGGCTGGGTCAATCAGGATTACCTGCTCAGAGGGTTCCACCTTGGGGACTGGGTTTTCCTTTGTGTCCTTGGACTCAAGTTGTTTTTTCTTCATCACTGATGACGGCCCTGCTACTAACTTTGTCTGAGTTGACACGGCAACCTTGGAGGGAATCTTCACCCTGGTAGCTAGTGGGGCTGATTTCACTTTTTCTGTGGTCCCCTTGCTCCTCACTGGCTGGTACCTGGGAATGGGCAACTTGAGGTTCTTCTGGATTGACTGAGTTTGTTGCTGTTGTTGCTGCGGCGTCTGTGAGGAGACAGAAGGGGGCAGTGCCACCAGGGAGAAGGTGCCATCCTGACCCGCTATCTGCATCAGTGCATAGTTTTGGGTGGGCACAATGATGGATTTAGGGCTTGAGGCAGTGGAGGCCTCAGGGAGGGCAGAGGGAGGCTGGCAGGACAGGACCGCAGGGGAGGGGGAGGGCACCATGGCCGGGGCCTTAGGGGCGATGCTCCGGAACTGGAGGCTCTTCATCTGGCATGAGGGGCTGGACTCACTAGCTGCCTAATGGAACACAAAAACAAAGACAGGGTTGTAGTTACGGCTCTGAAACTGGCTAGGCGAATCAACCTTACACTGCTCTTATCAAGCATCACGTTTCCACATCCATAACAAATTCCAACATTGCAACATAATATGTAACTGCAGTCTAACATCTCTTTGATCTAACATGATTTTTAGGAATAAGTGAACCGACAACATGACTTCCTTTATATTCTGCCAAGGTTATTACTATTAATGCAGCGGGATCTCACAGCAGAAGGTCTCAGATTATTTAATGGTGTCATTACAGGTCAGCCCAAGCCCAAGAGAAGGAAACACTGTCAAAAAAAAGCAAGCATGTCCAGGTGTGTGACAAGCTGCCTGTTTACTCATGTCTCTCCACACACACACACACACACACACACACACACACACACACACACACACACACACACACACACGTCTCTCTCACCCTCAGGCTCAGGACAGAGTGCCTCCTTTGATTTGGGCTCAGCATGCAGCCATGGTTCATGCTGGGGCTCTGCGGGGTGCTCCTTGTACCCCCCCTCACTTCCTGGAGGGATCATCCAGTGGAGCGTGAAAGCCGCCCAAGGGCAGGATCTTTACCAGATGAAGAGGGGCTACTCTCTCTCGTCTCCCTCCCTTGTGACCAGCACTACAACCTGGTCAAAGGTACTGAAGATGCCCCTTGACAAAGCCCTGGATTCACTCTTTCACCCCACATTCACAAATAACGTTTCACGGTTATATATTGGGGGTGGTGCTTTAAAATAGTGGTTCTCACCATTCTGAATGGGAACAAAAAGCCAGAAAACTATACTAGCGAAATGTACCTCTGAGGTAATGGTACAGCCACAGTCTTTTCAAAGTCTATCAACTCAATCTATTTTACAGTTTCCATCCATTAATCAAAAGCCACTGGTAGGGCTTTAGAAAGCAATGGTAAAATACCTTTCATTTATATCAATACTGTATCTTCATATCAAAAGGACGGAGAAATTACAGTGGAATGCTTCAAGATGGCCTAATGGTAAACAGATTTGCAGGTTTGAATTTCACATTATGATCTGACTTACAATAGTGGCCTTTGATATGGGCATAGGTCCAACTTCACTGTGTGATACTAATCGGCAAAAACCACAGCAGTCTGGATGTGTCACAAAAGGCAAGTATTCAACAACACGATTTCTTCAGACAAAAAAAAAAAAAAAGCACTGTATTCACTTTCAAAGGGCTGTGGGCAACAAGCTTTATACGTTCAAAAAGAGGGGGAAGAAAAGAGAAATAAACTGAAAAGGGCATATTGTTTAACAGCTGGAAGTATTTCTGTGAGGAGAGATTATTTATACAGTACCCCTACCGCATTACGACTCCATAAAGCTGGAGATATTCCCTCTCTGTGTGGATAGTTGATTCCAGTTTGACTGTGACTTTGGCTGAACACTGGGTGGAATAAAACCGTGGGATATGGATTCCTCTGGGGATTTGATGTGGCTATAGAGGGTAGAAGAATGGGAAGGGGGGCAACCCTTGGCAGTTTGTTCCATCATGTGAGAGTTTACAGTTGGACATGAGGAGGAAAATGGTGTGTATGAACAGCTGTAGAGGGAGGCAGTGTGCCTATAATCCTTTTGTCACAGATGATTCAGCAGAGACATCAGCTGACACCAACTCATTCCACACAAAAACAAGTGCGGCTTTACACCTTTTTGTCTGATTCCACCTGCAAAAATACAAATAGGGCCTTCTATGAGCTTTTGCAAGGAGAGCCTGGACAGTTTAAGAGGATGTTGCATTTAAGCTATATACAACTAAAAGGTGTTTGAAAGAGCGTTTACAAGAGTTGATGATGCTGCTGATGCTGGAAAGGTGTGCACTTAAGGCGATAAGGCATCATATATGTAATGTGGTCTTTTAATGTGCACCATTTTATCAGAACACAAACAACAAGAGGTACATTACACTGAGCTGACTCATACCCTGCCAATGTTCCTCCTTAATATGCAAATTTATGCAGAAAGGTACTCCAAAATCCAATCAAAATCCATCACTCTATTGATGGCACCAGTGATGTAAGTATGAAATTTCTTTTATGTATTGTTCTTGAATTATTTTGTCTACAATAATGTGTCTACACACAGACACACACCACCATAAAGTACTATGACTTCAAAACAGGCAAAAGGTACTAGATAACCAGTAGTTATTAAACTAAAATCATTCCCAGTAGTCATAAACAAGGCTAGTGAAAAATAAGTTGAGAGGCATGCTATGTTACACAATGCTTCTCACCAGCCATGCAGCAATTTGTCATGAATTTTTTTCAGTGAACTCATCTCTCACTGAGTGTCAGGGGTTGTATTTTTGCCCATTTCTTAGTAAAGGAGCCTGTCGAGATTTAAGTTGTGAAAATGAAACATACTGAAATGATCTCAGTGACCCAAGTGGATTGGGAGGCAAGACATAGAGTCATCTAAACTGTAAATCAGTAGGGCGGGCCAAATGAGCAGCAAAGTCATTCTAATGTGTGGTCTGTGCTCTTTGCCTAATGGTGCACGTGCACACCTTTTTGGTCTCTCTAAGTAAATATCTTTGTTTATTATAAAATGCTGACTTCGCCATATGGTTGAATTTTAAAATCCATTTCATATCTCCTGCTAAAAGTAGTACACGAACACACCAAACGGACTACAGCTGACAGCCGCCATGCACAAATGTTCTGAACCTACAAGAGTAAGTAATTCTCCACACCAGGAGAGGGCAGTGGTCTTGTTATCATGCATAAAGGAACAAACTAGAGCTGGCCCATGATTTCCAACCACTCAAAAATCTGTTCAAAAATATTCATGGTATGACTTAAGAAGTTTGCCTGATGAGAAATTGTAGCTGCTCTGGCACTGTCAGACTGATCATTTTTGCTTTTGCTTTTTTTGTTATTACAGCAACTAAATGTCTCTGGTTAGCTAGCTTGGTGGCTAGTTCGCACAACAACCCAAACTAATTTATGTTTCTTTTCTCATGCCCTGATTCGCTGAAGCAGAACAGCCAATCAAAAAGCTCTCTCTCATCGACAATCTCCGCTGCTGAACTGACTGGCCAGCCACTGACAAGGGCTGAAAATGCAGGACACACGGCGTAAGCCACAGTGATAAGTTCAGATGGGATGGAAAGGGTGTTGGCAGGTTGTTGGTGGGATGGGGGCAACAGCAAGACAGAGAAGTATCTGGATTTAGAAAGGGACTAAGGTGTGAGAAAAACACTATAAAGATTACCAAAAGAATTCCTCTTTTACAGCTGCCGAGTGTCAGTGATGATGACAGCCTCAGGCCACATCTGGACAGAATGGAGCAGCCAATGATTAAATCTTTACAGGCCTTAACCTACAAATATTAATAACTGACAAAGGACTCTGGGCTGCCTTAGTACTCTCTCGCTACATATCCCTAAAGTCTTCCCTCTCTCCATCCATCTATGCTTTCCATCATTTCTGTCTCTCTGCATCCTGTCGCCCCTCTTTCCTTCTCATTTTGGGATTCTCCTCTCAGTGTACACCTCCATCTGCATAAATAGCATATTAACAACTCTCTGCCTCTCGTGTTCTGCCATGTACTAAGCCTGCTTATTGGAGGAAGAGAAGGCAGAGAAGCAGGGACCAAGGGAAGAAGAAAGGAAAAGAAAACAAAGGTTTGTTTGATGATGCCTCCCTGCTTGTCAACCTGCCCTATCATTGTCACACATCATTTTTCAATACTGGGTAAATGACACAAAGGGAGCCAAAGCCAAAAAAAGCCAAAGGCCCACTGATGCTTAAGAGCCTGGCCTGTACATCAGCATGTGATCACAGTGATCTGGAAACAGCAGTGAGGGCGACAGAGGCATGGCGGTAAAACTACTGAAAGCAAAGATGCAAAACATAGTGGTCATAATTACATGCTGAACGCTTTATCACTCAAAGCAAATTCTCTTCAAAATGATATTTCCAAATTTACTGTATCTATGAACTGTGAATTAACTGAACTAAACCAACCTGAGCATACATGCATCAATGCATGCAATCAGAGGAAGGCTTTCTGACAAGCAGACTAAAAACTGACCCTGCATTGTGCTCTGCGCACACTTCTGATGTTTCTGTTTCTGTTTTCATTAAGCTGTAGTCTCAGCAGAACACACATCTCCTACAACTATTCAGTTATGCATGTCAAAAAAAAAAAAAAATTCAATGCAAGTCATTATTTCCAAGCCATTTGACCACTCAAGTGTTTTTTTTACTGCTAAAATACCAGGACTGTTTTGTTTCTCAATGTTTCAGACTTTCCCAAAACCTTGTGGACATCATTTTACTCTCCAAAGATTCACACCTCACCTTCACAGCTAAAAAAAATCTAATCCAGAGTAGGATAGCCTGATCTGTTTTGGGTTATGGGGAATTTATCACTGATTTTCACTGGAATATCAGGCTCAATATAAACCTCGCAGGAGAGAACAAGTTGCCTCAATTCAAAGGCACCAGGAGGCTGTTGTGCTTAAAAAATGGTGATTTTTTCATTGAAAGGAAGAGGGGAAGGTCAACACTGTTTTCCATATTTGAACGGCAAAAGCACCAGCATCCATTCAATTCATCGAGACACCAGGAATCAGTTGAGTGTACAATGGGGACGTATATGCAGACACAGGGCATTAGCATTAGCCGCAATGCTGTTTCAGTGATTGGAAATACCTGGACGCTGAACCCCAATGGTTAACTTTTACTATTACTATGATTTGCCTGGCCTTGTCTTGCTTCTGTGGGGAATAACGGAGCGACGCTTGGGAGAAATGTGCAGGGGAGGTCACAGACGCCATTCAATCTGCCACTGGCT
>OMLB01016170.1:17499-42525 GCA_900302555.1 Myripristis jacobus | reverse complement strand
CAATCTGCCACTGGCTTTGGAACGCAAACCACTCTAATCTGACTGGGGTCAGAGGTCAGGGCTAGACTGCGGTGAACCTGGCTTCTGGTGCAGGAGAGAGACTGAGAGCAAGAGACAGAGAGAGAGAAAAGGGAGAGAGAGAGAAAAGGGAGAGAGAGAATGTGTGCGTCAGAGAGAGAGAAAGAAAGGGGGAGGGTGGAGGATCCACAGAGACAGATTATCAGGTAAGACCAGAGGGTGAGAGGTGAGGTTCTGCTGTTTATATTGGAAAACAGGTCAGGGTTGAGTAAGAGGGCAGCACCGGGACGAGCCAGGCATTCACCTGGAATTGAATGACGCGGTACAAGTTGCATCGAAAAAGCTCCACAACACACACACACACACACACACACACACACACACACACACATATATATATTTCTTGCACACATCCTAAAACTGAAAATGGGTCACATGAAGAGGTGCTGTGGCCAAGACCGAAGGACTTGCCAGCCAAAACAACCTGCCTATTGTTAAACAGTAACACAATTTTGCGAGCA
Source organism: Myripristis jacobus (assembly GCA_900302555.1). NCBI lineage: Eukaryota > Metazoa > Chordata > Actinopteri > Holocentriformes > Holocentridae > Myripristis > Myripristis jacobus. The sequence goes on along the minus strand of OMLB01016170.1, from coordinate 41,986 downwards.
GTAACAGTCCCATTTTGTGAGATGTCAAAACATGGATAACGCCGTGTTTTGGTAGCATCCCTGATGCATTCTCTCATTCCGCTCCACTTTTTCTTGCACTTGGCCGACTATTGTTTAAACTGCAGAGTCCAGTGTTTTCCGAAACTATGCAGACTGAGGCCTGGGCCCGATGACAAGACAACCTGGTGTATATCATGAAGAGTTAGACGACTGAGGAAACCTCTCATGTGAAAATGTTATCCATCGGACAGTGTTTGTTTACAGTAGAGAATGGGAAAAGGGAGACAGTTTCAATCTTTTTCCTGTAGTTGAAAAAAAACACATCCAAAGAAAAGAGAAGTCTTGGGGGGAGGCGGAGCAGAGTAGTGAGAGGTTTGTTATCTCCCTTGTAGGTGAGAGCAATGCTCATCTGGGACTCAAAGATAGAGCCTGGAGATGGAGGGGGTCTGGAATGAAGTAAGGGTGTGTGTGTGTGTGTGTGTGTGTGTTTGTCTGTGTGTGTGTGTGTGTTTGGGAGGGAGGCCAAGCTCCCCCAGGTTTTAGCCCAGATGAAAGGCCAGGATCTGGGCTAGATAAGAGGGCAGATCGCGGGGGGTCGGGGCCAGCCGGCTGTGAGAAGCCATGTCCAGCGGCCATGTTCCCCCAATCTCCTGTCTGTCTCTCTCTCTCGCTCACACACACACACACACACACACACACACACACGCCCACACACACCCACACAGGCGCACGCCCGCTGGGATTAGTGAGCGTGAGAGAGAAGGAGAGAGGTAGAAGGAATAAAAATACTTAAATTTCATCTCTCTCTCTGCTCTCTTAGAGCTGTCAAAAATTTGAGCCAATATGAAAACACAATAAAAGTGCACTTCATGGATCTGGCAGCCCAAGAGGAAATCAGACCATTCCATTTTTTTTTTCCTTCTGAGTGAACTTAAGAGTTATCTGTGCTCGATTGCTTCTTCCTGCATGCACACTAAGCGCTCATCTTTCCTCTGTAGGGGTAGAAATTCTCCAGCCTAAGGTAGGTGTGTGTGTGTGTGTCTGTGTGTGTGTGTGTGTGTGTGTGTATGGTAAGTAGCAGCAGTAGGAGCTAGGGTCTCTCTCCCAGGAGCGAAAGGCGGTCAGGGGGAAAATGAAATCAGTGTTTGCAGAAGTCCTTGTTTCATCCCAGAGCTCCGCTGAGTGAGAGGGCCAAGGAAGAGATGGACACACACACACACACAGCACACATAAAAATGGAAATATGGTCGCCTACAGCTGCTCCTTTTACCATTTTACTGGACAACAAAAAAGAAAGGTGTTACAAGAGACAACATAACACCATATGGTATTCGTGGCACACATACCTACACACACACACACACACACACGCGCGCGCGCACACGCACACACACAAAGGACCGTATGTCATCCACTGTCACCTGAGCAAATCAATGCAACAGAGAAATCCATTCCAATTAGGACCCTGCCGCTCTGCCCTGCATGGGAATGTAGCTTAATCGATAGCGAAATCCCACTGCTAACGACAGAAAAACCCACCGTTTCTGGGATGGAATACGCAAAACTGAAACTTGGGCGTTTTGCTTTTAGTGACATTTACGTCTCAGAAATGAAGGAAGATGAAATAAACGAATCTATCATATCTTAATAGGTTTACTTTGATCCAAGTTATTGTTTTCAGGTAGAGGTGTATCTAGGTAAGGCAGAAGATTTTTCTTCCATGGAGGGTGGAATTCTGAGAAGTGGGCATTTCCAGAAAAATGGGGCCCTTAAAGACGACCGGAGCACTGCCACGTCAAGGCAGGATGCTGTAAAACCCTGACAACTGGTGACCTTTGACCTGACGTCCAACGCGGCCATGTGTCATTCCTGAGGAGCTGTCATGTCTTCAATCAACCGTGCTCACAGATGAACCAGATGAGCAAATGAACACACACACACACACACAAACAAACACACACACTTTGGTGACGCTGCTGCCCGCTCAGAGCTGATGTGTGGAACAGAGGTGACAGCAGTGCGTGTTAATGTGTAGTTCTGTGTGCGTGTGTGGGTGTGTATTCAAAGTCTGATGGGCTAACGTGTACCCCTGAGGCAGCCGGCACCGCGTTAGCCATCCGGACTGTGTTCAACACTAAACCTTTACCTGACCTTTCCCTTTGCCGTGACATTTGGACCCTCTTGAATAGGTCAAACAGCACTAAAGAGTGGTGAAGGAATGGAATAGAGAAAAAGAAAAAAGAGGACAGAGTTGAAGGCTGTCATAAGTCAGCGTAGGTAGATATTAGGGAGCATGTGTGGAAATCTAGTAGAGCAGATAGATGAGACAAAGAGAAATCTGCATGAATGAAAGCGAGCATAGGAATGTGAAATGATACATCCATTATTCATGCACAATCCTTCAGTCAAGTCCCCTGATAGAAAAGGGCAAATCTGATCAATTTGGGTCACAATTTTGCCATCCCAGACAAAATTTTGAAGCTCTGGAGAAATTCTTTGGCTGTGAATAATACCAAAATGTAGTGTGCACATCTTAAAAAAAGGGAAAGACAGTTCTTGAAGAAAGATGCCTCCAGAATGATTCCAAAACACTTGTTTTGACATCAAGTCTTCACCAGGCATTGGTGCGAACAATAGCACGCCGTCATTCAGTTTGACAGGGATGAAAACGAACAATTAACGGGCCACTTGAATTTGAGGCTCTAAAAATGTTCGGCACTGTCTGAGGCTCCGAGTTCATTCTGTGGAGTGATCAAGAAGAATGCGGTGGTGTGCCTGACCGGAAGTGATTAACAAATCCAAAAAAGGACACTGGTGGACATGGGACATAGGTGAACTCCAAAAGGTCACCGGTGAATCTATCATGGGACAAAGACGGCAGAATGTATGAGATGTAGGACATGGCATCGTTTTACAGCTCCACATCAATTATCTTAATAGTTTCATTTGGATTCAACTTATTTTTCAGGTACAGGTGTTTGGAAGTCAGGTAGAAAAATTCCTTCCACAGAGATTTGGACATTTCTAGAAAAATGGAGCCATTAAAGAAGCACTGCCACAACACAACAGGATGCTCTAAACTCATAACAAACAACCTGACCTTTGACCTGATACTGAACTTGAAATGAAGGACAGTGTCAAGACTAGATGTAAGATGCAGGCCCACGCGTGTGGGACAAACATGTGCCAGTGAGCCTAAACAGAAGTAAAGAACAAACATGCTGAAAATGTAGTTCTGATTTGATCTGGATCTCTTGTTGACACACAAGTCACGCACATAGATGCATACATACACACATAAAACCTACATACACTGGTCCATATCTAAAGACCTAACCTGACTCTACGTTCATTGGCGCATATACTTTTTTGTACCTACATATACACATATTCATCAACATGTGTTTACATATAATACCAGCCTAATGACAATGCAATACAATAATGTGATGATAACTACATTTATATCTTCAAATCTAGCGATCAAGGCAACATAACTTGTTCGCATTTACTGAAGTTCTTCAAATGCCTCCCATGGATCTTAAAGAATTTCAGTCACCTCAGCCCCGTAGGAAGAAAAGCGATGCCACCAAAAACCGTCACTGGGACACTAAGAGCACCTGCATTCTCAGTCCCACCTTAATGACTCTCAACGCAATGGGAGAACTTGTTTAATGGGGATCCTAGAAGGAAGGAAGGAAGGAAGGAAGCTGTTGGCTTGCTAATTTTAGGCACTCTGCATCTCAGATGAAACGGTAGAAAAGGCAGAGAGGAGGCGTGGAGAGGCGGGAAAGTTCTCTCTCTTCCTCTCGCTTTACTGACTTTCTGCATCATGTCTTTCTAACCATCATTACCCCCTGCATCCATCTCTCTCTCAAAGCTCTTTGATTTTCTCTGAATCATTTCTCCCTGTCTGCCTTTCTCTTGCCCTCCCTCTCTACTCCTCTTCCCATCTCTCTGTCTTTCTTCTTCTTCCGTCTCTCCTCTCTTTTATTCTCACCTCCCTCCCCTTCTGTCGGTACCTGAGTAAATAAACAGCGTTGTGTGTGATGCTAATTAGAGCAGGTTCAGGGACGTGACGAGCCCAGAGACAGATAAACAGCAAGGCGGGGAGGAGAAGAAATGAGATGAGGGGGTGGGGGTGGAGGTAACCCACCCCAAGGGCAACACAACACAGACACACAAACACACGTCAGCTTGGCGGTGAAGGACAGACAAGAGTGGTTTCGGCTTTCAACCCAACTTAGGGTGGCTTTGAAGCGAAGGGCAGTAGCAAGGTAGTGGACTTTGAAAGGGCTGCGCTGGAGTGAAGGGCAACAGCACAGTAGAGGAAAGGGGGCGCTTCAGCTATGGCAAGAGGGAGGAAACGTCGTGCAAACTTCCTTAATGACGGCTGCTCTTGCAGATCTGGTACAAGATCAAAAGAATATGCAGATGATCCCACCGGTTTTCCTCCTGTTGAGGTGAGGTTGCGCTTCTAAAAGCAGGTCAATGAAAGGCAGCTTGTTCTTATTTAGTAAAAAATGGCCTTTCTGGGGTGGGGAAGCTGCTAGATAAGCAGCCAAAATGTGGATGTGCAGTGTACATTCTTGTTTAGAGCCTACCCAAGCAGAGAGATCAGTTCATAGTAACTCACACTCAGGCAGTACTCAAGAAGTTATAGAGAAACTTTTCGTCAATTCTGTTTTATTTGACAGTAACAGCAGAGAGAGACAGGAAAGGCAGGGAAGAGAGAGGGGATGACATGCAGCAAATGGCTTGAGGTCAGATTCAAGCCCAGGACGCTGCTATCAGGACTCCTTAACAAGTGGTATGCACTCTTATCCGGTGAGCTACCAGGGTGCCCCGCAGAAGAACTTTTGACCCCAAGGTTGCCAGTCTGAATCCTCAGATTGGCTGGAACAATCTGAGTGGAGAAAGTTAACGAGGAGCTCTATCCAGTTCCTTACAGGACCGTTCCAGTGGTGCTGAATGTTTGGCCCATGTACTGCAGTTTATTTTAGATTGCAACAAACCATTGTGCAAATCATGCAGGGGCACTAAAGATTTCACAACAAAATCCCTCCCATCAAAATCCAGGATTTCCAAGTCATTATTTTAACGCACCCTATAATGTTCTCCTTCTGCAGCTAATAAAGTCATCAACAATCATAAACCAAAGGACTGATAATTCGCTGTGCAAAGCAAACGAGGGGCTATTTTCCCTGGCGGAGGGACCGCTTCACCCAATTCCAAGTCATGGAAACACAACAGAGCTGCTGCTTTTAGGAAAATTAATGTGGACAGCTTTACTATGGTGATGGAATACCGGTATGAAGAAAGACTGAAGTCTCTGAAAGTTCATTTTCATATTGTAGTGGAATGAATGGGAACCAACTGATGGATAAAAGGTAGGGATTTTGTAGGAGAAAAGACTTGTAGAAACATGTAGTATATACATTTTGTAGAAATTAGGCTAAACATAAAAAGTCACTGGTATGGTCTTTTAACAACCGCGGAGGTGCCCTTGAGCAAGATGTCAAACCCCAAATTGCTCCAGCGGAGTTACCAGCAGATCTGTGACTATGGTTGTTCCCTGCAGCTCCCAGGTGTGAATATGCTTAACTGTGAATGTAAAGCAGGGCTTTGATGAAAAACAGCGTGAACGCTCATTCACCTCTACTTGATTAAATAGTCAAAGAGAAAAAAAAAAGAAATCATGATATACCACGGAGAAGTTCTCATTCCTGAGGGGAAAGGGGAAAGGTGAAACGCTCGTGTGTCTCCCTCTCTCTCAGTTCACAAATTGAGCAGCTGCTGAGGTGTCTTTGTTGGGCATTACAACTGCAGGAGACATTGTCTGGCAGGATCAAAGCTCGTCTTGGACCGTAATGACTGTTGTTACCATCACTGATGCTGCCGTTAAATTAACTAGACGTGAGCGCTGTTCGCTCTAATGGTGGGATTTCACTCTGCTGGTACACAGGGCGCAGAAATGCACTAGATTAGGTAGAGAGAGAGAGGAGAGGAGGCCCAAGGAAAAGAGGATGTAATGGCCAGTACCAGCTTCAATACTGTTAACTTTGTAACATGGTTCAGGAGATCATCCTTGCAGATAAGGTAAACAGTGTCTTTAGTGTTATCCAGAGACGTTCCATGATTTAAAGACATCTTACAATTCAAGATTATGTCTAGATTGGTCTTGACAGGTGCGGGGAAAACCTTGCACTTACAAAGATTTACATAAGCTTTTAATCTCACGTAAAGTCCAGTGCAAACACTGATAGAGAGAGAGAACAGAGAGTAGAGCGGGAAGCAGAGAGGATCATGGTATAAGAGATTGAGGAGGAGAGGGGAAATGGAGGGAAATGTGATGGCTGGATAGATGAGCTATTTTTATAATGAGGTCAATGTGAGCTGTGGGATTTCATTCTCCTGGGAAACACACACACACACAGTCCCACACACACTGGGGAACTGCAGCCTCGTATGGCTCCTACTGAGTAGGGCTGCCTCTGTCAACCTCTGACAACAGAAGAAGAGGAGAAGGAGGAGGAGGATAGCAGGGAGGGGAGAAAGAGACAACTCCAGATGTCAGAGAGAGAATTTTGACCATAACCTGATTGGCAGGATATTCCTTCTCATTTTTTGCCCTCTAGTTCTTGTATGTGAAAAAGACTGTGTTCAATAATTGAACAACACTGGGTTTTGTTTTTTTTAAACAAACTCAACTCCTTCACCCACATATCTCCCACTGTTTCTCCTAATAGCTGTGGAAAATATAACAACAGAAGAAAACTTAGGGATTTACCAACTGGATGGTTCCTTCCTCCTTAGCTCCTCTTCTGTCGGAGCGGTGCCGGGGCTGTGGTCCTGTCCCCCCCTCTCCACGCTCCCCTGGAAACATATCAAACATAAACCTGATCTCAGGAAAATTCAATAAGGAATTAAGCAATCAGTACGGACAAAAAGGGTATACATTTCCTTTTACATTTCAGACTGTTATCTAGAGTGGCATACAACAGAACCAACAGAAGGAGCATCATGGATTTTTTTCCATAAATTCCTAGAAACACTATTTAAACAGGCGGAGTGTCGCAGAAGTGATCTGTTTGTGTCAAGGTATAACAAGTAACATGGTGTGACGACAAAGTCAGTTTGGTGGTGACATGATTCGCACACTAGGACAGTTATGCACGGCCTGTTTCACAAGCACACACAATGCACAAACTGCTTCACTCTCTCATGCATCCCCGTCCCCTCTCTAAATGTCTGTCGCTTTGGCCCTCCATTAAGCGAAGCGAGAGCTCGTTTAGCCAACAGTTTCTAGGCGGTCGGGGACACAGACTGCCCACTCAGTCAGATCCAGCCGTATTAAATAAATAAGGAGCGCTCTTCTGTGTAAATTATTCATTTAACACGCCTTATCCTCTTCCAACAACCTTGTTAGAGCACCTCAGGAGTGGAAAGGGGTGTGTGGGGGGGTGAAGCAGGGAAAGTGGAGGGGGAGAAGCAGACACTACGGTTCATGTGCGACTCAGCAGAACCTGTGGTGCATCTCTAAGCTCTATGGGTGCTCAGTCAGGTAGGGGGGCTAATTCGCCCTGACACCTCCTTTGTTTCAGGGGGGAAAAGAGCTGCGTACACACACCTACGCATTTGCTCACATGCACGCATGCTTGAACACACACTTGAACAAATGCACAAACTTACACATCAGAGAGAGAGAGACAGAGAAAGAGCACAAGAAAGGAATTTTCAGTGCATATTCATAGAATAATCATTCTAGTTGTCTGGATAAATTATTGAGAAACAGGAGTCCAGGACACGCAATGCTGGAATGCAGTGGCTGTTTTTTGTGCCGCCTGAACTGAACTCAGAAAACACAGCAAGTCATCTACTCTAAACAACCTGACTCTAATGAGCCAAGATTGGGATGGATAGGAAAATGCTTATGTTGAACAAAACCACTCTTCTATTTATTAACCTTGAGGACAAAAGCACGACACCGCTGAGCAGCTCACATTTTCACATTTTATTTTTGGCAGGACTGGGCAACACTTATCTGGTGTGACAGCACGCTATAACTAAAAGCAGCCTATGCTGCACATACAACGTTCAGTTAAATATTAAAGATCATACTGATGGTGATGAAGAGGTTACCAAAGCAAAATATGAGAAAGAAAACCACTGATCAAAGAAACTGCATTCAAATAACACCAAATTCATGATACAAAACTTGAAATCCTTCAAGTATCAAGCTTCAAGATCCACTGCAATTCATTATGGGTATGAGGAGGCTTAACTTTAGAAGCAATTTCTAGAAGTCCAAGCTAACCCAAATAACCTAGAGCTCAAACTACTTCCAGGATGAGGTATTACAGGTTCCAGCCCTCAAATAGTGATTTGGTGCACAAGGGCAGTTTGTGGAAAAGTAAAACATAATTTCACAAATGCTGACTTTGTGCATGAAGAGAAGGCAAGACCTATTTTCTATATAAAGGTACAATGATGAGTGTAAGAATTTTCCCCAGTTATGAATCTAAGAGCCAAGACCTAATTATGGGTTAGAATGCTTTAGGTGAGCTTCCATAATGCTAGTCTGATGGCCATAACAGAGCCAGGCAGGCCCAGCCACTCCCGTGTCTGAGCACTTTCTGCAGCAACCCTAAAGAGAGTGCCTGGATCAGCCCAGCAGTGACCAAACCTGCTGTCTCTCTCTCCGCCTTGGACTCCACTGTTCAGCCCCAGAGCGGGAGGTCGTTATGTCAACTCTGACAGTGCTCATTACCGACCTCTACGCTTTGAATTGGAGTTAACAGGCTTTGGCCCAGGCAGAGGCCGGCCAGACCTGCATGGTACAATGGGATCAGTGTGTGTGTGCCCCAAGAGTCAATCACAAAACACTTTTTCATTTCTAAATAACACCCTGAGGGCAATGTATGCTAGAGAAGCAGAGTTTCAGAATGCATTGACATTGACTCCTTATTCTTACTTTCATGCACAAACTCCTTCAAATGAAGACTAACCATAGCAACATGCAGACCAGATAATATAGCCTTATGACACAGATTTACAATACACTGTAAAATAAGCCTTTTAAATCCTTTTAATGTTACAGCAAATTCAATCTGAAAACAATTTAGCAGCCAAAATAAACTAAAAGGTGGTAAATAGATGACCATTCGTATCAGACACACTGATATTAATTCAGAATAAAAATTCCAACACATCTGCAACTAATGATACTATATTGACTTAAGAAAAGAGGCACTTGAGCTGCCTAATGAGACATCATAATCACAAAGATATATCACACATATCAGTTTATGCAAATGAAATCATTAATTAAACAAATTCATGCATGGATTACTGAATGTCTCTGTCTACTTTCATTTACAAAATGCATGGGTGGTATAAATATGCACTCTGTAATTTAAAACAATAAAGGGTTATAGTATTTGCAAGAGACACAGCTTTTCCTCATTACTGTACAAATTTGCGCAGCAAAGTGCTCCAAAACATAAATCAGATCACCTGCTCTAAAGCACCTGGTGTGTAAGTATGAAGTTTCTGTTATGTGTGTTCCTCAAGTTACTGTATTAAGGACAACGTGTCTACACAGACAAGCAGACAGACACTCTGTCAACATAATGTCCCACGTCATGCACCATGGAGGGACATGGAAAATACAATCAATCAATAACCACTACGTGCAAAATAGATGGTATTTTGCCAGTTCTGTTTGCCATACTTTCCAACTCTGCCTGAACTACATATGACTGAAAGTAAAGAATCTGTCAACAACACTGTCAATCTAATTTGTGTTTTCATGAAATTAAACCACAAATTAACCTGTCTTGAACAACATTTCTAACATCTGCATGACATTTTTATTTTTTTGGCTTGAATTTAGGAATTCAAGGTGTCATTTCATGGTATCATCGTTTGTACTGAGATGTCTTTTTCCTTGGAATTTCTGTTAAAGTCTCAAGTCCAGCTGTAGCACCTGAGCAATAAATCAATATCATTATCTTTCAGGACAATCATATCTTCATCAGATGATGAAGTCATTGTGCTACACCATTCTGAAGCAAAGGGAATATTATGTGAATTCAATTCATACTTTACATAACCTTAAGGTTCAATGCAATGAATGTCACTTTGATAATGTCACGTGATGTTGCATGCGTTAGGAGATTTTCTATGCTTATCACAGTATTAATTTTGTCCACTGGGTTTGATTCACTTGTTATGATCAGCATAGCAAAGCAAATATGGTGGGGATTAAGACTTTCTCAGACTTTTTATGGCCACACGGATATCTCGATCATAAACAGAGGTTAGGATGAATAAACAAAGGTATGAATAGAGAGTGTAACCTGCCATAATAATTCTTTTATTGCTTCTTCTGCTCCCTGCTGCTATCAGGTGTCTCTCTGAGCCTTTGTGTCTCCACCGGCCGAGCCGCTGGCATTCAAGGCCTCCTCTCCCTCTCCTCTATCATGCCAGTAACCACCTAGCAATGTAAATGATTACACTTGTGATTAAGGCTTTCCACTTCAAACAGGCCTGATGTTTATACAGGCCCTGATATAGCGGATGGGATAAAGAGCAGGTAGAGCTCTGTGTTTGTGTTTGTGTGCGTGTGTGTTTGCCTGGGCGGGAGGATGAATGTCATTACGCCCAGGCTCTGTGGACATACATTCATAATGACACACCAAATGCCATTCTGCATATTACAGCTGCCTCGCCGGCTCTTCTTCCTCCTCCTCCTCCACCTACCTAGGCCTATATAAACCACACTGCCTCTCGTCGCCTCGGGCCAGGAGTGACATACGTCGTTTTACACTCAAAATAATTACGTTTCTGAGGCGGAGGTGGCAAGGAGAATGGGTTTCTTCCTTCCAGGCTTAAGAGCTTTGTTGGTTTTGCAACAGAAGCGAGGGAAAATATTACTGAAACATTTTGAAGTCCAAATTCCATGTCAGTGCTGTGTACATGAGGTTTGGACAAATAAGCACCAAGTGCCCTCCTGTCTCCCTCAAGGGATTACTGAGCCATGCCTGCGTCTATCATTTCTCCAGCACATCTGAAACTGGACGACGCCGTAGCCTTTTGCATTACTTCATGAACAATCCTCTTTTTCCAAATGTTCCTTTTTAATCTCTGGGCAGACTGAGAAGCACAAAAGTGTGAGGTGTCCCACAGCTGCAGCGCTGCAACCCAAATTAGCCCGGACCACATGAAAAACTGTCGTCTCTATTCCGGGCCGGGGCGGGAAAATTACAGCCCTCCACTCTCTACTCTAGCATTAAACCTCAATTAGTGCAGAACTTCACCGATGATGTCATCAACAAGGGACCCAAGAGCCCTGAAAATACGGGGCGTTATGCCTTACAGTGACAGACATTTGCATCCGAGCCACCTCAAAGTTTCAGGTTCTCTCTCTGTCCACTTTAAGTGTGGCAGCTAAGCAAAAATCTGGGTTCACTGGCAAAGAAACGTTGACTCCATCCAACTGGCAAGGAATCATCACTGTTCTTTTCATATTCCCTTAAAAAAAGAAAAGAAAGGAAGAAAATAAAACACACACACACACACACACACACACACACACACACACACACACACACACACACACAAAACAACAACAACTCATGTGGCCTGGTTTGGCTAAATTTATATCGGAATTTTAATCCTGAGTCGTGACTGGAGTTTTCCCCAGAGAGAAGAGATCAGTAAGTTAGGACAAGAAAAACTCTTGTTTGACCTCCAGTGACCTGAAGGGAGACAGAGGAGGACGAAGAGGAGGAGGAGGGTCAGCGGGCCTGGCTCCTGTCCAAACATTGACTGTCTTTATTGCCCTGTCCTCAGCGACTTCTTTGTATTACGCAACAAACCTCAAGTAAGAGTACGCTAAGCAAATTTCACTCGGGACATGTGAGCTAGGCTATTACAGCTCTGTCGGTTTCGAAAAATAAAAAATGAAAAACACTCTTGTCTTGACACCATACTGCCTAGTCGAGCTGTTGTTGTCTAGTCTAGTACCTCCTGCTCCGGGGTCACTGTTTCCTCATGTCGTACAAAGGAGGGAGCAACTTTAACACAGCTCAGCATGGGAACCGTCGAAGGCACCAGCTCTTTCCTTGCCTGCTCTTTGTAACACAGAGAGCGGTTACCCACAGTGTCTGAATTATGCATCACAGCTCCCAGCATCTTCTCACCGGTTGTTCAAGAGGGCTGCCAGAGGACCACCAGTCCTCTTCTGTGCACCTCCACCTGAAGAGATGGATTGCTCTCACATCTTCAAAGAGAAGTCAATCACGCCAAAGATTGTAGTACCACCCAACGGGTATACAAAACTTTTACTCCGTCTCTCTCACAGGTGCAGAGAGAGGGGATGGGGCATACTTTTCTCAGGAAGTGGAACAGAAACACTGTTGGGTGAGACTCTTTTTTTTTTTTTAAAAAGCCCAGCTCTGACAAAAACTTAGAGCAGTGGGGGGGAGATCAAAAGCCTGCGAGTTCCTGGCGAGCGGACCCAATCAGCCGAGAGGGCCAAGGAGAGGAGGAGAGACAAGCACTTCCCTTTTAAATTGATCCCACTGAGACCCTCAAGGTTCCCCTCACAGGACTCACAGAAAAGCGATAAAAATCTGGCCCCGCGGATCTGATGAGGAGCTGGGAGGGGAGAGAGGAAGAAGAAAGACAGATTTGGTGGGGGAGAGAGACAGAAAGAACAGGGGAAGGGGTGGGGGGAGTAGAAGCCAATTGAGGCAGATCAAGGGAGAAGAGGGAGAGAAGAAGGGTGGGCTCGTTCTCTGAGGGTGGATCCAGGCATCCTTGTATGCCAACAAAGAGCCAGAGCACACAGTATTGGGCTATCAACCATCAAAACCATGTTATATGTCTGATGATGTGCTCAACCAATCAACCGCGGGTGTATCTTTATTCTGCCCGCGCCCTGGCAGCCTTAACTTTGGCTCATTACAACGCTGGCCTGAGATCAGACTCTGGACGACGCTGGTGTCGTTATCCATAGCATGTTCAGGCCTCAAAGGAACTAGTGCTATCAGAGCAACCCAGAGACCCCGCAGCATGCCAGACACACCGCAGACCTGCCCAGTCGCCAACAGGAGCATACACACATGCTCTCGATAAGATGGTGTGTGCGTGTGACTAAAAGAGCCCCTCTTCCCTTCCCAAACATACGGTTGTATTCCATGGTACAATATGAAATCCTCCATGTCATTTTTACCCCAGGCCCAGAAAAGTCAGGTCAGCAATGGGTCAGTCTTTTCAGTTCACCGTGGTCGACAGCACTTGAGAAAATGCGTATTTATAAGACATACTGCATATAAGGGATGGACCGCTAATGACTTCAGGGCCAATACCAATATGATTGCAGGTAGTCCAGGGCACCAATAGCTGATATTTAGGGTTGACATTCATTTGTAGTAAATCTGAAAATTGCAGTGTCAACATTTCCAGTATTAGAAACACCAAAACGAACCTTGCTTTGAATTAACAAATGTTTAATTAACACCGTTACATTAATAAAACAAAATTGCTAAAAAATTAATATTTTAAGGTCAGATCAGTGATAGTGGAGTAGATTTCTGAAACAAACTGAAACAAAAAGTGTTCACTCATACATCCATTCATTCATTTTCTAAACCGCTTATCCTAGTCAGGGTCACGGGGGTGCTGGAGCCTATCCCAGCCCTCAACGAAAGTTGTAACCCCTCCTAAAGGCAGGTAAGCAAAGGCAATACACTACAACTTAGGGTTTTTGTCTTTCTGTAAAACTACACTGAAAACTAATTTAAAGACATACTCAGTGAAAAGGGAGATTAAAATTGTAACCATATTATCAGAAATGCTTTTCTAGGATATTCCATAAATTCAATGACCAATGCAAACCATGTTATAGATTCCCCTTTTTGACATGAGACGTTCTGTATTTTTCCAATTTTCACAGGTAAAGCTCAAAGGTTTCAAGGATTCAAAGGCTGGTTCTCATTCTAGTCCCATCATGGAAGAGGTAGTAAAGTCAGTGCCTTTGCCTTTCCTGGCAAAAACATGTGCACTCTCTTCACAGGTCTGGCCACTTTGGCTTGTGAAGTTGGATCTCCTTACAGGGAGGTGAGCTGAGCTACATCAAGAGGAGGAGGAAGGTGGGAGGTGAGGTCAGGGGGAGCTGCTTCACCAAACACAACGTTCTGTGCCTGCAGCAGGCAGCATTCCTCCACACCTAGGATACTGAGAAGCAGGTCAGAGGCAGGGTGAGTGGAGGAGGACTAAAGAAAACATACCATTTGCATTGCAGCACCTGGTAAAGAGGAGAATTTCAAAGTGGAGATGCAGGCTAATCATCTTCTCATTAATCCTGTGTGCAGCACCAATGACTGGTGCTTTGCTGTAATCTAAAACAGAGAGGATCCGAGCACAGTTACTGCAGCTGGTTTCTACAGGTAATAAAATCTCAAATGGTTTTATGGTAGTGGAAAAGCTAAGCAGTTGATTTTCAAATATTCTGATAGCAAAGCAATTTAGCTATGCCACTATTATAGGTTACAGTCAACCACTTTACTCAGCTGTGATGGATAGCCAGTGCTGAGCATGAATAACTTAGAGCCTCATATATAAGAAGATCTCTACTAATATCATTAAAGCAGCCCTGGGGCCGACACGCCCCCGTATCCCTGTGTGCTACTTCCACCACCCACTCTGCATTCCCTATAACAAATGCCCTGAAATCACGTAACTATTCAACATCAATATTTTGACATTTCATTCAGCTGACTCTCCAGACGAAGCCATTTATTTAATTAGCTGAATAAAAATTGGCAGGAGAGGCGAATTCGAGGTTACGTGGCCGGGGCTCAAATGCCACAGGTAACCTTTTTGGAGGGACTTAGTGTGGCAAATTGATTGCTGAGAGCGCAGACTCATCATGAGTGCTAATTTTCAGTAGCAGTGCACAGCGGAGTGGGGAAATAAGAGGCTCTATTTATAACAGAGGGAAACAGGAGAGGGGGATTAGCTTGTCATTAGAATAAAGAGCGGAGAAGAACAATCAATTTCAGGGTTTAAAAAGCTGACAAACACAGTTCACTTATTCTTTCTCTCCCTCTCTCTCTCTCTCTCTCTCTCTCTTTCTCTCTCTCTGGCTAAGAGCTCACCTCCTCACAGCAGAGCACGTGACACACATGATATGGAGGTGAGTGTTTTCAAGGAGGCAAGCCGTGGTTCCAAACTGCAAGAGGATCCAGGAGGTGTAGCTCAATAACGCTACTACTCTACACCGTAACAGTTTAACATGGCAATGCGTCAGCATATCTCTACCAAGTCTGGTAATCGTTGTACGCTATTACTAAACAGTGCTGGCCTCATTACTCATAATGTCACATATTACTCATTTCTGATTTCAGAAATGATGTTTACCTAACTTATTTCTGCCTTGGAGCAGGAAAACATTACGCGACTCATTACTAGCGGTTGGCAACAGCGTACAGATTAACATCATTCCATCAACCCCCCGCTGATTGTCGATGGATGATACCATCGTCTGGGAGGTGGGAGAACTGTTTGATCTTTATATTTTCTCATTAAAATAAAAAGGCTAAGCCACAGAATGTTGTACTTGTGTTCTCTTAGCCGCTAAGACTGTTTTCATGGTCTATTTTCTTTGCAAAAATTGTCCTGGCATTGGGAAGGGTGTATTCATGATAGCAGGTAGGGACTGTGTGAATTGTGTTCATCCATTCACAGTAATTAAACAGCAAGGCTTTTGGCTAACTGCAGCTATCCACACAGCTTCCTAGGATTGTGC
Source organism: Myripristis jacobus (assembly GCA_900302555.1). NCBI lineage: Eukaryota > Metazoa > Chordata > Actinopteri > Holocentriformes > Holocentridae > Myripristis > Myripristis jacobus. The sequence goes on along the minus strand of OMLB01016170.1, from coordinate 26,169 downwards.
AAGGCCCAACCACGAAGGTCAGAGCTGCTTCCACAGTTAAGATCGTAGGTGAAGCAGAAGAATGTACAGATCAACAGCTTCTTCCATCTAGTGCCGATCACTGATGACATTGTCAGTCTCCACATCCCAACTCACTACTTTTTCCGTTACACCCCCGAAATTGGTGAGTGCATTGTTCTTCACCTTCAAGAATCAGGATAACTAAATTAGCTTGGTTACCCAGAATTTTCAGGGTAACCAAATAGCATTGCTGTCCAATGTTCCTGTCACCCATTTGCACAAATGGTGCACAGCGTCCCTCAGATGTCTGTTAATTCATGGTTCTTGTAAATTCAAGTACAGAATACATGTTCTGCTATCATAGCGACAAACAATTAAGTAACACCTGAAAGTGTAAGCCAGCCATTCATCATGATTCAGTTTCTGCTACGCTGTCCCCTTGCTGCAAAATTGTACACGTGCTCAATTCTGCAATCAAACCCTGAGAAGAGGCTATGCACATGGTCACTCAGACTGCAACTGCGTCATATCACCATTAATACTCTGGACACAGACTCTGCAAAAAGTACAAATTAACTATCGGTCTAATTTACTGCTATTTTAGTGTACTCCTACTAATCACTGTCAGACCACAGGGCATTTATATGTTGCAAATTTCCTTTTAAGTAATAGCCTATTAGTGTTTAAAGCCCCCTTTATCATTTTCATCATTATCAGTCCACCTGGTCTTGCCCCAGGTGTGTGTCATGGAAAAGGCCTTGGAAAAGCCAGGTTTCCCAGCATACCTTTGGGAACCAGAGCAGGAAGGAAGCCTGGGGCTGAGTATCAGGCAGGCAACCTCTCCTTCTCCTGCTACAGAACCCCTCACCACAAAGCCCTCGCCCCATGACCCTGGTCATCATGTGCCCGCTGTTTCACCAGGGCAAGCTGGGGGACAGGAACCACACAGGAAATGGTGTAACTCTACACGAACGTGAACACACACACACACACACACACACACACACACACACACACAAGTAGGAGCTAAAATACACAGACACACACACAGGGGGAGGGGTGGGAAAAATACCACTGAGCAGAAAGTAAACTTTGCCACCAACACCACATTACAGCTAAAGCTAGGTTGGCAGGGCAGAGGCACAGATGTATTTCTCTTTTCAGCCTCGGTTAGGCCAACACAGTGAAGCTAAGCTGGGTACAGTACACTGTAGGAGGCAACAGCTCCCTGTGTGAATGCTGGGTGGGATTAGCTGCTGGCATGTTAACGCTTTATCATTCACAAGGGATTCCTCAAACAGAGCTCAACAGTGGGGATGAACTGAAGAGAACCAAGCATTGTTGCCAGGGGAGGATGCTGCCAAACCTCTTTACATTACAGATACTGCAGCAGGGAAACATTGTACTCAATCTTCATTAAGAAGACTACAACAGACAGCGATAGTGAACTCTACAATCTTAGCCTTATAGAAAGACCTAATTGCACATGAGGTAGAAGCATATTGTGCTAATTTGTCTTCTCTGTGTAGCTCTCTGACGGCCCCATAGATGTCGACATCTCTTTAACATGAGGTTAGTGGGTGCTTGGCCTCCCCTCCAGTCGTTTGTGAGCTGCAGAGCCTGGAAATGATTAGGCCTGGGAGGGCAATTAGCCTGAGCATCACTGGGCTAAATATAGTCCGGCTTGGCCCAGCTCTGCTCCTGGGTCATATCCACACCACAGCTTCCACGCAGGCATGTTAGCTCAATCTGGATCAGGTTTTTTTTTTATGACTGATGTGAATGCTCCATTGACTCAAAACAAGATAACAACGTAACTCAGTTGTCGTTCAGGTGTCTCAGGAAAAGAAGAACTGAGTGGGAAGGAACCATGGAAGGATAAGAAATACAGGAATGACTCTAACGGGAAACACGCAGTTTCCAAAAACCACACCACTGGTTCAAGAGAGTCTCCGAGGACAACTAAGGCTGATCGACTCTCACATCTATTCAAGTCACACTGTAAATTAAACCACTGAGGAAAAAAAAGTTTGAGTCTGTTTTTTTTTCACTATTAAACCCTCGGCTTGCATACCCCGTTTCACAAGAAAGGCTATTTCAAACAAAACGTGGTTGGGAAAACATGCTTTCCCATAGCCTTGCACTAAGGAATGCAAAGAAGAATGCTTTCCCAACACACACATCCCCTCCGCCCCTCAAGTCCCCTATCTCCAACCCCTTATTAAAAAAGAAAAAAAAAACTTGTAGAGATTTTATCCTTAAAAAACAGGAGGTTCGCCCACTTGTTCACCTGGGACGGCTCTTGGACGGTGGAGGCAAGCTAGAAGGTTATAGGAGCCTGGGAATGTTTAACATCAAGAAAGCAATCAGAACGTAGCCAGAGCGCTGGGAATTAGACAGGAAACATGGAGAGTAACCCCTTCCTGCCTGAGAGGAAAGAGAGGAGGAAGTGATTTGGGCGATGTGACTTATTTCTGCAGTAATGTGAAAGGGAGCCTGTTGGCATTTATAGGTAAACTAGAGAAGAAAGAAAAAAATTCACATGGAGTTTAAAATAAAGGGAGAGGGCCAACTGCTCTACTAAGGCAAACAGCCAGAATCTTTTGTTTTACCAGTAAAATGTCTTGATTGTGCTTTTGATTCAATTCAACAAAAGCATTGCCCAAAATAAGTCTTAACAATTTTTGTGCCAACAATACACTTTTTCTATGGATCTCAGAAAGGAAAATTTAAAACTTTTAAGATCTTGTTTTAAGATCTTGATGAAAAAAAAAAAAAAAAAAAACTCATGATATTTCATTCTGTCCATTCTGCCGTAACTATAATGGACAGTGCGAGGAAAATGACAACTCAAAGTAACTGTTAAGGGACAGGAAACCCAATTTCATTGAAGAAAACTAGATTTGAAAGATATTACTATTTAAGCACTGGTCTGCACTAATCTGAAAGTGGATAAAAAGCACAAGGAAACATGTTGTTTAATGGAGGGCAAAATATAGTTCTGACAGGTCTTAAGATTCAGTTCTTTAAGGCTGTAAATTTAGAGAAGAGGCTACATTGCAAGGCTTTTTCAGATGTTTTAAGGCCTTAAGAAATACTCATTTTCACTCCTGTCACAGTAACTGCTCTTAGATCTTGTGGGGCAGAACTGACTACACTAAACAGATCTTTACCTACATCAGAGTTGGTGTTCAGGAAGGTGATGTGTAAAGACACAGGGCACACATGCTGTTCAAGAAAAATCAAGGGGGGGGATAAATAAATAAAAGGTGGCCTCTAATTCAACATAGGCTCTGTCTGAATTTCCCCATCACTGTCTTGACCGAATGTGTCTTTCTACAAAGTACAGGCTGAGGTGAAGCATAAGGGGAAATATTCTGGCACTACACTGAACTCGGCACAAATTGCACAAGACAGCTCAGGAAACAGAGGTTTGCTTTGTACCCTGAGCAGAGAACACTTATCACCAGCAAGTCCTGCTGCAAGAGCCCTGTTCCTATGCCGTCATGTGACACACACACAAACACCATCTAAAAGCATGACAAATGCTCTCTGGTCTAGATGATTTCAACAGCAGCTTCGAGATAAAAGACAAATGAACTCGCATATGGAGTGTCTACTTGGAGGAATCCAACCACTGACCGAGATGTTTACACGACCCAAGAGAGAGCGCTCTAGCACTTGCCCAAGACATATGAAACAGCAAACTTAAGAAGCAGTTCAGGGAAGGGACGGAGCACCAAAAAAGTCAACACAGTATGTGAGAGCACAGCCTAAAAATCACCTACCAGGAAAAAAAAAACACTGGATTTGGCCAGTTGCATAAATCCCCACATTGTGTACCCACAGCATTAGATTCCCTTGTGAGAACTAATGTTATGTTATTGCTGTACCCACAGCCATACCCATAGCCAGGGCTTGCAACACTAGAATAAAACTGGAAAATACATCCATCATGGAGAGAGGTTATTTTGGCAGTGTGTGGTGATGATAAAACTGCGGACATGCTCACTGTACTGTTTGTAAAATGTTTGTTAATCTATCACTAGCCACAAGAGGAATGAGATAACAATATGGTGTGGCTTACAGTCAGCGTGGCCGCGGTGGAAAGATCGAAGCGTGTCCTTGGAGTGACATTATTTATTGAAATAAATTCACTCAAGCTGAAATATGTATAGCGAATGCATTATGAACAGTGCTTCTGATGGAGCAGTGAGGGCTTTAACTCACCATAACACTGGCTTGCTCTTTTCAACAGATGTCCCTTGTGTGACACACGGCAGGGATAATAGAGAGGAAGGGGTCTGAACGGTTTAATTTACCCCCCGTTCATGAATGGAAGGGATTTCCTTTTGATGGCCTATTTGAATATATAGACAATTTAGAGTCCTTCTCCGAGCAGAGATTCTGATCTTAATTACTTTGTTAATTAGCTGTGATTCACAGGGAGAAGGCTTGCCCTATGCAAAGTCCCTTCGCGTTGCTTGGGGTGGGAATGGGGGTGCTGTGAGGCGCTTACATCCTCTTTCCCATTTTAAAGCACCAATGCTGCACTTGTGACACTGATTTGCAAGTCTGCCTTTGCTGAAGGTGGGCTTTTTTTTGTCAAATGTCAGCAAACCCCATAGAGCTCTGGCTCTCTAATTCCATCGCCTGGGGAAAGCAGAGCAGATCAGGCTTTCTCCCCCCACTTCTCCCCAGTCTGCTGCAGCCTTATATTACAGGGACACATTCTACAGATTTATGTTTATCGTTTTCCAATGAAAGAGGGACAGTCGGTAGGTAGAGGCAACATCCTGCATGCTCCTCTGAACGTTGTGATAAATATGGCTCCCCTGCTCGCACGGCCTCAACTTGGCGGATCGATGGAGCATTTAGCTAATCAAAGGAGAAAGCAACTGTAGGAAGTATAAAAAGGATTGTCATGAATAGTGGGCGTTGAGTGAATGCTAACTCAGTGATGCTTTTTATTTGCTTGCAATGCCCACCACAACAGTGCCTCGCAGGGTGTTATCGCCCATCAAGGTGGGTGATGCTTTGCATTGCACCTCAACGTGATCATCAACCACTTACAGGCCTAGGTATTAAAAATGGCTCGGTGGAATTTGGAAAAGTGAGGTGCACTGGGACGTGGGCTAGCCTGAGAGAACAGCAACAGACAGAGAGAAAGGAAAGGTAAGGTCCAGCTGAGGCAGCTGCTTGCTATTACTCCATCCCGCCCCCCTCGGGCAGGAAATGAGCAATCATTTAGTACTGACAGGTACATGCTGAACCTTCCCTATCTCTGCTCTGAAACCAACCAAATAATGGATTACAGCAGTTTAGCATTAACCTTAAGCCTCACAAGTATCTATGCCAAGGTTAGTCAGTTTCATACTTTACCAAGTGTGAGCGCATATTTTCCCCAGCAGGATAAAAGATGAAGTAATACTGGGGTGGCGCGTACATGTGAGACAGAGTGTGTGTGCGCACGTGGATGCGTGAGTGAGATATTGCCTTGTCTTTTAACCTGCAAGGAAACATCCACTCGCACAAGGAAAGATATGAAACTGAATAACCACTTGTGTGTGTGTTTGTGTATTACAGATGAGGTAGTTGCCTCTGAGACATAAAAGCAAACAACAAAAAATCTGCTCAAATCCTCCTCAAACATCCAAGGTGCTTTTCTGGTCATGAAAAGCAGTAATTTAGGGGTCTCTGGTGAGCTGTAGAGGGCTTAGCTTGTCCAACTGGATGTGGGGTGTAGCTGTACACTTGCCTTAATGCACTGCCAGGTCACCATTTCTGCGCTAAAGCAGAAATGAAGAAAGGCCAATATGGCTGGTTGTAGCTTGGGGGACATAACCAAGGTGTCAAAAGAGGCAGAAAGCTAAGTAAAATATGTACTTTCTTTTAAAAGATGAGTGGGCAGTCTAATCCCTTTAGTATTTTTCCTGCAGTCTTTAAGATCCAGATTCAGCCAAGGCAACCAGAAGTAAGATGCCTCACTATACCTGATGGCTACAAAACTGCATCGTGATGTGGCAAAAGATAAATCAACTCTGTTTTTTTGTGCCATGATACAATACAAACAAGATAATGTACATGTTTAACTACACATCTACAGCTGCAATTTTAAATTATCTTCCAAAAATCTTTGTTTGCCAATTTCCCCTCGGGGATCAATAAAGTATTTCTGATTCTGATTCTGAAATGAGTTCAACGATGCCACACAGCAAGAGAACCTGCTTCTAGGGTCCATTTGTTTGGACGGCTGCCATACAGAGACACAGGGTGATAAATCAAGTTAATTTTTTTTTAATAAAGTTAAGGAAACATCTTCTGGCAAAGAGCAAAGCACATTGTTACTAGCTTTGATTCAGTTGCAAATATTAACTATCAAGCCATGTTATTTTACACAGAAGAGATGAACGCAGCTGATCAGCTTGGGAGGCCAGAGATCATACTCTATTAACTCATTATTAATTAGGTCTATATGTCAATGCCATGAATATGCTGTGGCACAGTACATAATCTGGATTTTTTATGGAGAAAGTATGAAAAGCAAGAAGTGCACAAAGTTGAGGACACAGGGGACAGGGTTCTGTGGGATCTGGGGGCGCAGTGTTTAATGAGGTCAAACCCAAACTGGCCCAAGTTTTGACTATCATCCATACCTGCTGAAATATCAATGAGCAAGATACTTCATCACTACCTGCTCCAGAGACCCCAAATTAAATGGATGACCCTGTGCAGTTGACCTATTCAGGGGATGAATTCGGCTCATCAAATCAAATTGTCAGGTCAGCGGGGCTACATGTAGCTGCAGATGTGAGCTATCCCCACATAGGAGGATGTAAAACATGGAAAAGCTTTTCCTTTGAAGCAAGAGGTAGCTGAGCTATACAATCTATGTACGTATGCAAATGAGGTCACAAATTAAGCAAATAGTTATTAGCAAAAACGTCTCAATACTATGTCAATATAATTGTGTCAGGGAGTCAAATGGTTTCAATTAATATGAAATTTGTCAACATACTTGCCTTCACATAACACATGGATAGTATTAACAAGAAGGCAGAAAGCAGTTTCACAAAAGTAAATCAAAATCATCACAACAGTTAGAAAATCACTAAACATCATCCTATTATGTGAATGTACACCGACTAAAGTTAGCTCATGCCGACGCAATTTGTACCATATTGACTGGTGTACAGCAGCAGACTTTGAGGACTCTGTGTGTCCCAAAGAGCATATATTGTAATTTCACAGAGCACTGCAGATTGCAGCACCTGACGAATGATCAATTGACTGGTGTGCTTTATTGCAATATTTGATGATTACAAGCAGCACAAAGATGTCTCAATATGTTTTCGTCAGTGTGGAGGAGGGTATGTTACTGCACTGACGATCTTCCATCATTAGGTGATACCCCGAGTGCTGCAACCTTGGTACATATGGGTTAAGTGTCTGATTCACTGACTGACTGACTCACCTGAATTTGGCTGATGCCTGTTGCCCACATCTTACACCATGGGAAAAAGCATTACACATCAACCAATAAATCCACAGTATCTAGCTTTTACAGAAGTACTGCAGTACGCCAAATAAATGGGACTAGATGACTAGATCAAAAACAAGTAGCCAAAGATCTGTACTACCGACATGTTTCAATCAGATATGACTGCACAAAGAAAAAAAAACTTAACTAAGACCAAATAAACACTAATCCAAAGTCTAAATATTAATAACAAATGAAAAGTCGTTTATGAGATTAAACTAAAATGAAAACTGTAAATCTACAGCAACACTGAAAACAGCCTACAGTCTCAGTGTACTTAAGTTGCAGTGACACTCTTCGTGCCCTGACAGTTTGAATGCAGCAAAAAATCTAAGGGCCAAGATGTGGGACATGGGGAAAATGGGCCTAATATTAATAGACTCTTCAGGGCAAAGAAACGTCCTGTCTAGTCTTGCCCTTGTCCTAAATATCCAAAATTTATTGTACCTCTCTGTGAAACAAATCTAATCCAACATTGGAATGGCAAGCAGGACTGTGCCGAAGCGGCGTGAGGGTGAAATAAAATGCCGACATACAGGCAGGAGTAAACAAGCAGTCAGCTCTGTTGTTTTGTCTGTGACAGACCAACAGGCCCTGAGGCTCGGGAACCATTTCTCCTTCAATAAACAACTCTGTTTTCCAACCCCAGATGTCTCATTACTGTAAAACAAGCAGAGAGATGAGCGACATACAAGCCACTGGCCCATAACACCGCCTCCCTTTCAATTAGAAAGGATTAGCCTAGCCTGAGTAGGCCTTCCTGCACTGTGACAATGCTAGCTTGCAATACACAGGACAACCATATTTCAAGGCTAAATAAATTACTAAAGGGGCTGAAAGCATGCTGATAAGCAGGAAAGGGGGTTATGACTTGTCTAGAGTGCACACCAGGCCTAATAGGAGTAGGATGCTGAAGCCTCCATTAAACTTTACATCCCAAGAAAGGGCAAAAGCACTGTCACAGGTACAGACCGTCGCTCTCTCTGTCTTTGACTCTTACAATTTAGTCCTACAAGGTCCCGCATTTCTTAAGAAAATTTAAGAGTTTCACTCAGCATTAATCACGCGATAAAACCTAGCCAGTGAAATTCCTGCAGCGTCATGCTTTGGCTAAGCTGAGCAGACCACTA
>OMLB01016165.1:52446-67559 GCA_900302555.1 Myripristis jacobus | reverse complement strand
CCAAGTGCACATAAAAAATAATTTCCAACTTATCAACCTCACCATGAATCGCTTCTGTTCTTGCAAGAAGGGTGGATAAAACAGTCATGACACATGATGGATCTCGGCATGTATGTTGTGATGTTGTGTTTGGTACCTGATATTCTGGTGGAGATATGGTGACATCTTTGATTATTTTAAGATGATATGACAATATCATGACAATTATGTACTTGCATGTAACTGAAATATTGAGACAACAATTTCATTAGAATTAAAGGTTCCAATCCAAAACACTGTATATTCATTTTGCAAAAGAATGCTACTTGAAACACATAAGTTAGTCAAAAATGCATGTTTTAGTAATCCTTCTGTGCCTTAATTTTTGGTGCTGAACAGTAATTGTCGTCGTCTTTTTGCACTGCAGTTCTCACAGATCACTTGTCGGACAACGTTGTGTCCTTAACTGTCTTTTTCTGTGGAATTTCTGTTCATGAAGTTTGAGTTTGTGTCACTCATTTCCTTTTGTGGCAGCCATGGTTGCTGCTGCTGCTGATCATGTTAAATTGCCATTCTTCCTCAGTTTATTCCAAACAAGGACAAATGCTGTTGCTGTGGTCAGAAATATGCACGACTTAAGCAGCAGTTGCCCATCATGTGCTGTACTTATAGCATTGCAGTATTTCCCATATAATGGTAATATCTGACTGGGCTGTCCAGCCAAATTTAACACCCCAGTAAATTTTTGTTTTGGATTCATTTTGTGCCCCATGATGCATGAAGCTGGTGGTTTTTGCCAATGTCGTTTTCAAACAAGAGGTAATGCTGACAACTGTGTGAGTGAACTACAAGGATCAGAATTCATTGCTTCTGTAGCAGCATGCCTCTGTGCTCCTTGCAATGCAGTCTCAAGAATCAGATGGGAGTACAATAGCCGGTTAATGTTGCAGTGCCTTTAGTTTATAAAGAATACATTTTACAGGGTTTGCTAATTGAAACATCAATAAAAGGTTGAGAGTCCTCCCTCTTGTGTCCCCTTGGTAACTCATCACTGATGCTTACCGTATGTTGGAACACTTTTATAGAAAATATAATTTTGATACATTGTTGTGTGTTGCCTTTCTGCAATTCTCAGCGGGCTTTTCTCGCCAGGTCTTCCTTAAAACAGTCATTCTCTGTTTTAATGGGACTAACCTGTTTTCTTCCATGGCCTGTTCAGTTCCATTTCAAGCTCACCAAACTAGAGCCATCGGCCTAGTGTAGAAGTGCTCCACATCAGTATGCATGACCAGGTATGCTGTCAGGAAATGACACTGCAACAACTCATGATGATGAAGTGCTGGTGTTCTAGGATAGATTCTTAAGTACGGTCCTCAAATGTGAAGCCGTGGGACTGCATTTTATTATTGTCCCTTGCAAAGTCTTACCTCATGTGAGTCCAGGATGTCACCCCCTCTCAGAACAGGAAGTGTCTGTGCAACTGTCCAGGCAGACAGGAAGTGTGGTGTGTTGGGTATGTGTGAAGGGTGGACCTTCCAGATGTGTGTGTGAGCTGGGAGGAGAGGACTTGTGCTTCCTTAAATAAAGTTGGTATTTTCATACCTAAAAAAAAGAAAAGATTTTACCTTCACCTGTGCTCTTATTTCTTCACCCAGCATTTCATTCAAGAGGCAAAAGAATAATATAATGTGGCAATAACCTTTTTATTCCTAACTATTTTGTGATCTTGAAGCTTAAACTATCTTTGGATTTACTGGAAAAGTTGCTGTGCTTAAGAGTTTGATATTAATTCTTTAAAATAAAAGTTACTGCTGTCAATAATAATGGCATAATGCTTAAATCAAAGCTGTATCCTGTACAGAAATTGAAGGACAATATGCAAGCTCAACCCCACAACACCGGAAAGCATGAAAAACTTAAGTGAAAACGGTGAGAACAATATGTCCTGCCATGAACTCAGTGTCAGAGGGCATGCAGCCAGTGGCACGATCATTGACCAGAGCATAGCCAGAAAGGCAGTGTATCTGAGCATTGCCCAGAGGCTTGACTGGCTGTCTGACTGCTGATTTCCCCTTGTTCAAATTAAAATGGATGCTGTTACACACCCATTCTTGGTCTTAAACCCTAATCTCCACCCTGACCTTCAGTTTCCTGTGTGTGACTTTGTGCGTGCATGTTTGTATTAGTGTGAGCGTGTGCGCGTGTTGCAGTTTTGTGTGTGATGTAGATGAGGTCAGCCACCACATGCACCACAGAGAGAAACCACTGCTGTTGTTCACAAGGGCTTGTCACCCAGGTTTTCTGCTTTACCGAGTGCCCTATTACATCCAAAAATAAAACATGCAGCCTTCCAATATTTTCTCACATGAATTCCCTGCGAGCGTGTGTATGTGTGTGTGTGTGTGTGTGTGTGTGAGCGCACAGAGAGATTGTACCAACATCCACATTCGATCTTCTAACGATCCATCAAAGTGCTACACAGGCCATCATTGCTCAATGCAGCATTCATGTGTTGTTACCTGGAGAAGAATTCTGCAACCAGCTGTCAGATGCGATTGCTGTTTCAACTCTGTTGCCATAATCATGTCAGACATGGGTAAATCTGGCTGGAGTTTGTTAGGAAATTTTTCGATACTGATGAAAGATCTGAGACCTCAAATATTACATTTGAGTGTAAATCACACTTTTATTCAATATAGAAAAACATGAAAAAAGCACATTTCGTTATATAATTGGCTAAATGATTCTTTTGTTTATGACTTTTGTTTCTCTGTCTCGACATATCAGTTTTAATACCCTGTCCTACATGTTAGGCATTACATGTGATTGAGAGTTTGAAAAAAGTTGTGTTTCTGTGAGGACAGCATGTGAGTCTGCATTTACATGCATCTGTCACTTTGCACGTGAGTAGCATCTTCTATTATTAAACACTTGTGTCCCGTTAATAAAGACAGAACACCAGAGTGATTCTGTGTGACAAGGGGTATAAGTTTGTTTGTGTATGTGTGCACGCATGTGATTATCTGTGACTACTTACCATAGTTAGTGAAGGAGGCAGGGCAGTGTGTGGGAGGCAAATCTGCCGTTTCGCTGTGCTTCCCCATGGAGACGATGCGCTTGCTGCCGACTCTTGGAGAGGAGGAGGGCGGAACGGAGGAAAATAACAAGGCAGAACGGAGGGATTAGCTGAGGAAAGGGAAAACCTACCCCTCTGTTTTTACATATTTTTTCTCTCAGTCACTGCAGCCAGGGGGTCAGTGCACTGGTGGCATTTTCCAGCTTGTTAGCGGCTTATTGTTCAGTTAGCAGTATTGCAGAGTAGCAGCACTCCGCTTATAGGGCTTACACCTTATTGAATAGTGCAGAGAGCTAACTGAATCAATCTCTGAGCTCCTACTTGCTGTTAAAGCAAAGACAAAACATAAAAAAGTAAACACAAAATAGAAAAACATTTTAAAGACAGGTCAGCTGGAGAGATATTACAGAGATGTATGTACACAAAGAGCACCAACCCTGATCACAACACATAATGCTTTTTGACTGGATACATTGGTGTGATACACGCTCACTAACATACCCACCTAAACATGTGAATTCTGCTCAAGTAATGGGAAAAAATATCGACTTAACATAAAATTGAAACTTATTCCCACCTTCTTCCCTAATGTCCCCTTTAGAGCTCAACCCCACGACCAGAAAAAGAGAGAATGTCTGTGTGGGCTCTTCTTCGATAAAAGCTCAGCTCTTTTCCCTTTGATGAGACTGCTTCATTGCGCTGCATTTGGCAGATCTCGGCAATCGATGATTCGAGCTCAGAGGTGGTTTAAGCTGTTAGGCGTAAATAAGCTTTGATGTTGCGGCTGGGATTTTTGTTTCTCCGTTTGTGCGTGTGGGTGTGTGTGGAGAGAACAATAATATACCAAAGGATATACTAAAGAATACTTAGAGGATGAGTCTATTAAAATATCAGTCAGTCCAATTTATGAAGAACACACTCATATACATGTGCCTGCTCATTCATTTACTCAGTTTGTCATTTACTTTAACAGAGTTCAAGGATGTCAGAAAGACAGTTTCTTTAAAACTGTACAAGACAACTTGGCAAATTGGTGGTGGCCAATGATAGTAAGAGGTAAAACTGTAAATTAGAAAGACTCAATAACAGGAAATGATGTAGGTAAAATAAATGGACAGTTTTGTTATTTGCTGTTTAGTTTTAATTCATCGCGTCTTGTGGGTGGAGAATATTTCCCAGTGATTGTAGCCAAAAGAGTAGAGTTTCATTTACGCAAATAGGGTTCTGTTTTAATTAGAAGAGGTGATCAAGGGATGATAAGGGATTTAAATCTAACCTCTTTATCAAAAACACTTGAAGTGAGAGCTGCAATAGAGCCTGTACCATACAGTGATTTAGAGTGCAGGATGCCTTCATAGAGCTGCAGGGTTAATGCCACAGCAGAGCTGCAAGTAAATTACAAATTCTATACCTTTTTCATGCTCTGAAATGTGTTGTTATTGATGGTGAGAGTCACTTAACCCCAAGGACCTGCTTTCTGTTTTACACACACACACACACACACACACACGCACACGCACACGCACACACACGCACACTCACTTTCCTGTGCTTCATTCATTAACAACACCCACTGAGTGTGTTTTTTTTCCCTCGCTCTACCTGTCTTTCTCTCACACACATACACATGACTTTATCAAGCCCAGCATATCGAGCAGTCTAGCGGTCATAAACTTCCCACTGTGATAAGTGTTAGATGAAAGCCGTTTCTCCTTGCTGCTCTTAAACTGCACTCAAGTGGCTGTTTTACCTCAGCAAAGACATGGAAGAGATTCAAGGTGAGAAAGAAGAAAGAGGCAGAGAGAATCAGAGTAGCCAAATGGGGTTAGTCCTTAAATCCATTGCCCTTGCAAGCCCATAGTGCTTTGGTGTACCTTGTGGACCTTTCATATGTATGCATGGCTGGGGCCTAGAGTGAGAGATGAGGGAGATCAGGCTTGCAAGTATGGGGTTTGACTGAGAGAGTAAAAGAGAGAGAGAGCGTGTCATGCCTCAGTTGTTCTTTGCTGCTTTTTGACTGAAGGATGGCTTGGCTTGGCTTTGCCTCGCCTCATTCTCTTCACAAACCTAAGTTTCCAGGGACTTGACAAGACAAATCATTCTGACGGGAAATGCTAAATCCCAAGGAAGGTTATTTTAGCATTTGATATGGCCTGAGTACTATTTTTGTAGCTTGAAAGGCAACTTGAAAACTCAAATCACATGCCAGTGGTTGAAATAGATTGTCATTTAAAACAGCAATTAAACAATTTCACTGGTGGTTACAAAAATAGCACCCACTCTCAGGCTAACTAGGACTGAGTATTCATCCAGACCATGTAACACTGTATTTTCTCCACATGCTAATACAACATGTTTTATCTGTTTTATCACACCACACTGGATCTTGTGATGTGCTCTTAAAAACTCTGTTACAAGTGATGTTGTGTTCTTCTCATCCTGGTCGCGTGGGCGCACTGTTTGATAGTAGGCTGTCGACAGCCGGATGGTACGAGGGCAGCACCGTGCTGCACCATCTGGAGCCCCTCAGGGTGGTACCACAGCAGGGCAGCCAACAACCAGCGAAGGGCCTTGCACACTGGGCTGATGTTGTGACCTAATGCCAACCTCATGCCAGGCTGTCAAGGCAGGCCAGGCAGAGTGCCAACTGACTGCCAACTGCAGTAATACAGCTATTCCTCTCTCAAGTGCTGTAGTGTGCATAGTCTGTTCATTCACACATGCATGTCATAATTCCAGTTATTTTTCTATAAACAAGTATGAAATATGATTAGTAGTCTTGATGATTTTGGGAACATTCTTTTGCCATCATTACTGACTGAAATGAAGGAAAATAAATTGTTCGCATGTGTCTGAATTAGTGGAAACTAATTTTGCAATGCATGCGGTGTCCTCATGAAGTAGGGATGTCACAAAAACTGATACTTTGGTACCAAGTCGTTGCCAGTAATCCAAAAATACAATGGTACCCATTTTTTTATATACATAAGCTGTATGCTGGTTCAAGTGTGTGCCAAAGAAGAATGCCTACAGCAGCCAGACAAACACATGTGAAAGATGGCTACTCCAGGTGTAGCTGGAGCAGCAGCTCAGCCCCCTCTTGTTGAAAAGAAACACAGTAAGAGTTGTGTATGGAATTATTTTGCTTTCAAGGCAGATGCTCGAGGTATAATAATAGATTTGCAAAACCCAATAGGCAAATGGTGCCATCGAAATTTTCAGATTAAAGGAGGAAAGATTTCCAACTTAGTGAAGCACCTCAAAGACAGGCATCTAATGTTGAACAGTTGTTTCCTTTTCTAGTACATATAAGTATAGTCTAGTATGTATAAGCCAATTTATTATTTCCATATTTTTCTTATGTCTGTACTGGTTACTCCAGTTGAAATTCTGTGCAGTCTAAAAAGTTGTTATTTAAGCACAGCAGACTCATTGTTTGTTTGAAATACTTGAAGGCTTTAATACTTGAATGTTCAACAGATTTTATAAAGGAGTGTATGTTGAAATAAATGGGATTTTTTCTTTTTTTTTTCCTTTTTTTCTTTTCTTTTCTTTTTTTTTTTTTTTTACTGTGGTATCCAAACGAGTATCGAGAATCGTGGAAATTCACTGGTATTGGAATCAACTGCTGAATTTCTAGTATCATGACAACATTAGGAAAAAGCACATTACATGATCAAATGTTGCAGTACATCTCTCAAATGCTGAGCCACCAAATCCAATATTGCATCAAAGTAGTGCCCACACTTTAGGAGGAGGCAACAGCATGAGTTTGCATATTAGTGTTGCCTTCCCGTTTTTGAGCTTTTAACCCACCTGAAAGAGCTTTGTACTAAATACAAGCTTCTGTCCTTTCCCTCTCCACATTAGACTATCCCATAGTGCAAAAATTCCTCCCTAAAAGATCTGAAACAAAAAACAGTTGTATACAAGCTGGTTGTGTGGCTATGATAGAACACCCAACCTGTACATGTTTTGTGTACCAACCACACATTTCAAGCTCACCAAATCATGTGTTCGGTCCTGGTCCTGGTCCTGTGTGTGTGTGTGTGTGTGTGTGTGTGTGTGTCTGTCTGTCTGTCTGTCTATGTCCGCATTTAATCTTGTAAACTTCTGGGTCTATCAGCCTAATTTTTTTTTTTGCACAGTTATGTCCATATGATGAAGAACCTCTTGTGGTTGCGGTGATTCAAAACCTTTGCAAAATGTTTGTTTTTGCTTTTCTCCTCAGTCACTGTCTAGCTTGCCAGAATACCGCTGATGTCTCCCTCTGTCTCTTTGCATAGCCTACAGGGTCATTCCTTAGTTTGTGTGTGCGTGTGCGTGTGTGTGTGTGTGTGAATGAGTGAGTGAGTGAGTGAGTGAGTGAGTGAGTGAGAGAGAGAGAGCTTAGTAGTAATTTTGAATTTTGCTATTTTAATTTGTGCTCTTTTTGTTTCTGTCTAAAGCCATAGCAGTTGTGAGCCATAGGTTCCCGACCAGTGGTACAATGTGTATAATAAAATAAAACATATACCAAGAGAACAAGAAACAGCTAAACTCAAGAGGCTTCGGGAGTTTTACAGTAAATTTTCGACACTGCACTGTATTAGGTTCAGTTTCAACCCAACTGTAATTTAATTTGTAATTCGATGCTGATAATAGATAATGAAAAGTGCTTGACAGCACAATTGGCTGCTGAGTCTCCACCAAGTTTTGCCCAGCACATAGGGTAGCTTGTATACCAGAAAAGGGTAGATATGCCTGGAGGAGAGCTGCACTCAAGATTGAGATGATGCACAATACCTGATAACTAAAAAATACTGAGAGCAAAATTTATATATTTATTCAGGCTTCCATACATACAGTATAACATAGCTGAGTGAAATTATTTCTGGGCTTTGTAGATTTTTAATACCATATTCCCTGTTGTAAGTAAGAAATGGCTTTCTATTGAACTAATGTCAAAGTAGGTACTGTATATCATTATAATGCGCAGTGTAATTGACTTCCAAACCCAGGACAAATAATGCTGTTTTTATTGATCCCTTTAAAACTTGAAGAATTCTAAATATAGGTTTGCAGTTGTTTGTGTCTTTTAGATTGTGAACACCAAGTGGAGAAGGCTGAATGTTTAAAAAGGATGACTGCCACAGACTCAGTACCTCAAACTAAATCTAAATAAGCTGTTTATAATACAGTGGTGTACAAATGACTGCAAGCAAAGCTACGTTGGGCAAAATGTTGCAAACCACGTGTTACACGGTTGTAGAAATATTTTCCCATGGTTTGCAGGTCTGCTGTGGTGACAATATGTTGACCAGTAGATGGATATCCATAAACTTGTAATTGCACAGTGAATCTGAGCTGGTATGGCCTTGCTGACATGGTAGCTCTCATAGGTGCTGTTGACAGTCTTTCCAAACTTTATTTGTCAGAGAAGTGTTGGTGAAACAGCAGTGAGCTCTTGCTGCTTCCCTCTTTCAATATTTTAATGAAATGGCATTGTAGGGGCATGTGTGTGGGTGCATGTGTTGTGATGGTAGAATGTGTGTGTGTGGTCTTGTGATGGTAGAGGGTGAGAGAATCTTAAATATGGTTCACACACATAGGGAGTGAGCTATTCCCTGCTCTTTGTCCGGGCTACCTCCCTAACAATGTGTAACCACCAGTCCCCCATCTCATTTCCTTTCCACTTCCTGAAACGCAGGAAGTTGCGTGCTCATGTCTTCCCCTTGTCATAGAGAGGGAGGACGAAGAGGGCGGGACCTATACAGCACATCCATGGGTAGGATCCCCTGCGTTGGAGGAGGAAGACAGCCACTCCTCTGAAAACGAGCCCAAACCAGAGGAACACACCCTGCACCAGTAGAGAGTCAACTTCCTGTCTCCAAAAATGTCAAATGTCAGAATTTATAAAAACAGCTTTGTTCTCTCAGTTCCATATATTTTTAAAATAATCTGATGCGATCACACCAAATGCCATGTAAATGCTGAACGCTGAACTGAAAAGAGGAACATATGGAATTTACAAGATTCCCACTTGACATCAAAAGTACTAGTCAGTCCAGTGTTGCATAGTGTAGTGGTGCTTGTCTGTACGACTGTCTTTATTACCTGCTGTCTTTATTACAGTGCAGACATATTTATTCTTTCCAATTTGCGTAAAATGTGTCACACAAGCCAAAGCAAACTATTGTAGAATCAGCATGTCCATTTTGTCCACACCAATGCCAATGCTACCTTTTTTTGTAGCTGTAACAAGGGCTGCAGGTCAGCATTTTTATTGTTCAGTAATCTATTGATAAGTTGTTTTTTTAAACACAATTAACGTTTAAACAGCCTTTGAACTGTCTAAAAGTGCAATAACATTAACCATCTTACATTCTCCCTCACTGGTGTTTGGTTCTTCCCACACATCCATCATTTATTCAGCATTGTGTATCTTCTCCTCCTACGTCATAATGTTGTGTGTGTGTGTGTCTGTGTGTGTGTGTGTGTGTGTGTGTGTATCTCCATCCTTTGAGGTTCTTTAAGTGGCTCTCAGACACAAAAAGACAGCAGTTCAAAAGAGTCTGGACACATAAGCAGCGGTTCACACACGCATGTTCAACCTCAGGTCAGAAGCTTGTGTGTGGTTATCATTTAGTTTATGGATCAACCATTGACCAAGGTTGTGACAGTACTGAGCCGAGTAGATGTTTGTGTTTTGTTTTTAAGGTTTTACATCAACCAGGCTATAACACATTTCTAGCTGTTTAGCTGAGTGCCCTGCACTCTCCTTCTCTTCCTCCTTGCTCCTGTATTCTTTTCTCCTTTTCTTCTATCTCCCATTTTCTCTTCTTTTCTCTCTCTAATCCTTTCCTCTTCTTAACACTCCTCTCTTCTTCTCCACCCCATTTCTTCTCCATTCTCCTCCAGTCCTCTGCTGTCCTATCTCCGTTTGGCTTTTATATCTACCCTGCCTTGCTCTCTCCCCTCTCCTTGTCAGTCATGCTTCAGCTCTCCAGATCTGTCACCCTCTCATCAGTTCAGCCCCTCTCTGCCTCTCTCTCCCTTTCTCTCCCTCTCCCTCTCTCTTCCTCTCTCTCTCTCTCTATCTGGGTGTTGGTCTTTCCTGACCTTTCCTGTTTCAATGACATCATTCAAGAAACCAGGAAGCTGCTGATGGGGTCACCACCTCAAACTTTGTGTACATGTGTGTATGTGTGTGAGAAAAATATTTTCCTTTTTCTGCCCTGTGTCTAATAAAACCTTGGTCATCATGTTAGCTAAAGCTGTTAACATGGAAAAAGTGTTAGAAGCCTGCTCTGGCTTTGCCTTTGTATGTTCATTTGTAATACCGGTATCAGCGTATATTTTGTTCAGTAGGCGCTATTCTGATATGAAAACCAAACTTGTTTTTTGTTAAGAGAACATAGTGCAGAAAAAGATGCTTTGGGTAATTTAGATATGAATGATATGAATGCATATGAGTGAATATCTGTCTCTCTCTCTCTCACTTTCTCTCTCTGTCTCTCTCTCTATATATACACACACACACACACACACACATATATATGTTATATAGTGCAACTCAAAAAATTAGAATATCATATCATCAAAAGTTCATTTTTTTCCGTAATTTAATTCAAAAAGTGGCACTTAAATATATTTTAGATTAATTACTCATAAAATGAAATATTACAAGCCTTTTTTTGTTTTAATTTTGATGATTACGGCTTCCAGTTCATGAAAATCAAAAATCCTGTATCTCAAAATACTAGACTATTACATAAGACCATTAAAAAAAGATGTATAATAAAGAAATGTCGACCTTCTGAAAGTATCATCATTTATGCACTCAGTACTTGGTCAGGGCTGCTCTTGCACGAATGACTGCATCAGTGCGGCATGGCATCAGCCCAGGTTGCTCTGATCAGCTCATATTGTAATAAATATTTCTATTTGTGTGTTGAGACATTTCTATTTGTGCGTTTTTTTAGTTATTTCTAATTATTAAATTGCCCATGAATGACATTGACACACGAATGTAATTTTGGAAAGTTTTTTTTTCATTGTTAAACTGTAAAATATCTGGTCTCCATTACATATCTTTGTCAAAAAATGTTTGCAAAAAATGCACGTGTATGTACATGTTGGCAAATATATTGATATCGGAATTTTTTTACTCTAGTTGTCATGGTCGTTGATGACTGTGGTTGAAATGCTATGATGGTGTAATAATCATCTGTATTTTCACTTGACTGCCTTGTTGACTCAAGATTAGGGTTGTAGTTAATGTTAATGTAGAATAGAAGCACTTATGATCATCTTCTTATGTCGTTTTCTGTTGCCAAATGTGTCATCTGGTATTTATTGTTCAGGATTTTAAATCATCACCCCAAGCTACTATAAAACACAGTTTGACATGGCAACATAATAACAACAGATCAAACAATGCTGTTTCTCTGCTTCACCAACTGCAATCTCCGCGAGGATGTCTGGAGGCCAGGGAGCATCTAAGAAAGCCTCAGATTTATTTATATTAACTTGAGGCCTTCAGTGATTTTTAATGGAGGAGACTAAAACATTTTATTCCTAAATCTAGAAGTTTTAAAAGTCTGGTGTGAAGTTGTTCCAGTGAAAAATCAGCCCACTCATGGAGACCTGTATTCTAATAGTTAAGCAGGTGATCTCTTTTTCTATGTTAAATGTGTTAATATTTTCATATTTCATTGTAAGTGGAATCAAACAAAGTTAGCCACCCTGCAACAGCAGGCACCTGGTGGTGGAGAGCTGTACTTTCAGAATAAAGTTATCCTACAGAGAAGAGAGCCCTGCACAGTCATAAGGTCAACAGCTATTGGATGCTCAGTGATCTCTTGTAGTCATTACTTGTGTTTTATAGCAGCTTCAATTGCCAAGTAGTGTCTGGTCTCATGGTTTACCCTGGGTAATGTGTGCTCAGGCAGTGGTCTAAAACAAATCTATACCTCTCTCCTGTGTTTGCTTAGCATATTGATTTACAAATGTCTGTTTACACACGGTGTACAGCAAACTGTCAGCGAACAGACTGTTGTTTCCATGCAGCTCAGTCCATTATAAGAGAGGATGTTAAGCCCAAAATTCACCATCACACATTTAAGTCAAAAGGAAAGGCACTTTTTTGTCATCCCAGTAAAATATTGTTGGTGTTCATTGCTCCTTATTTATAAAATGCAGATGATTACATTGTCTCAAATACTGCTATTTTGCAGGCAAGGGTCTTGAAATATCTAAGAGATTAAATGACTTGAAGCAGTCATTTTACACTGCAAAAATCTATATCTTAATAAGACATTTAGTTTAATAATGCTTAAAAGTTTTGCTTTTCTTAAGACAAGTGAAAATTTGCCAGTGGTATTAATTTTGCCTGTTGTAAATTCTTGTAACAAGCAGTAATATCTTCAAACAAGGCAGACGAAGACCTATAAGTTCACTAGAACTCTGTGATACCAGTATGAAACAGAATGTCAGTTAGAAATCAGTGAAACTGTCATCGTACCGGCATTAATTTAATTTGTTTTGAAATAATAAAATTTGATTACACACTATCATACTGGAACAAATGACCTGTTAAAATAGATACTTTTAGGGTCTTGTGTCCTGGTTTTGAATGCAGCTTGGGACCCCTGTTGCTTGTTATCTGGTTTCTCTTCGTTATAACTATCTAATGATGTCAAATATGACGAAAATATTTGTTTTTTTGCTTTTGCTCTGTTTTCTTGGTTTGGTTGACATGTCAGTTTAAATTCAAGCACTTCAAACTGAGGGAAAGATTGCTGTTTATTTGTCTTGTGAGCCTAAATATTTTGTGTTTTCTCCTCTCCCCAGATCTACCCATGGAGTACAATCCCTCAGACCATCCCCGTGCCAGCACCATCTTCCTCAGCAAGTCACAGACTGACGGTGAGTGCAGATCAAGGATTTGAGACTGTTCCCGAATAAGTGACATGACTGTGATTACTCCACAACAAAGTAGGGCTGTAAAATCGATTCTGTAATCATACACATATACTGCAATTTTAGTTAATTATCACAGTTATTGATATAACTACGGATGCACCAAAATGTGGGTAAATTATGATTATCACCATGACGCAAACAACCTTCAGTATAAAATAAAAAGTGTTAATAGATGTTTTCTCCCTCTAAAATACCCTATGGTCACACTATAAAATCTAGAAAAAGTTTAGGCGGGTTTACCCTCCTGTACATCTCTGACTGCAATACACTGACATAACAGAGCATTCTTTTTCATTTCAAATGTCGCCTGTAGTTGACAATGGTAAAGATGTAGAGGATGCAGTATAAAGTGCAGCATAGTTTTTTATCTTCAGGATTAGGTTTTTAATTGTAATTGTGAGTCCTGCAATAAAATGTAGGTGATAAATTTACCGTCTTTTACATCTTTAACATACTGTTACATTATAATTTTACCAGAATGCTGATTGGAAATGCTGTGACTGCAAGGATTTTACTAGCCTGCTAGTATAGCCCTTGGAGTGCCTGTTGCCATACAGCAAAGGTTTCACATCATATCTTAGAGAAAAGAACAGATTCAAAGTATGGCTCACTGTGTTACAAACTCTTGCAAGTTGTGCTGGTGACATGCTGTCTGCCCTGGGGCAGGGTGTGTGTGTGTGTGGGAGGGTTTCAGGCTGCTTTGTTGATGTAGGGATTTCAAGCATGGAGCTGCAGAAACAAACCATTGAGCAGTGTCCTCTCATCTACCACAAAGGCGCTACAGGCACCAATGAAAATTTTAAACCAACTGGCTATGTGTCACATTTGTCGAGACACACTGAGATGCTTTGATCATCTTGCCTGACTGTTATCAGGCAGAGAAAATGATCTTGCAGTAGCTAGAACCCTTCAGCATGACAGTAACATCGTATTTTAATCAAGCAAAACGGTTGAGTGATGGTTTTAAATTACTTTTCACTTTAGACATAATGTCATTACTGCAATGATAAGTGGCCTGATATGTTTGATTTGCATACTGTGCAGAACAGCTGGTTCAGCTCAGGAGCTTGTAGCCCAAGCACTGAGATACTAATCTGACATTCAGGTGCTGTTACTCCATGCTCTTTTGTTAGCTGTATCAACCTGCTGGTTATAATGTTCTGAAACTAGGCCTTCACTTACAGATCTACATAGAGGTCACATGCCATAGTCAATAAATAAAACAGAAAATTAAAAATACCATATTTTGATACTTCAGATGTGAAAAGTACTGTAAACAGCTCCTGTAGAAATATCTAAAATATCTGTTTATTAAGTAACTGAGACAAACGGCTGAATTGGCAGCAATTTTGGCTGCTAAAATTGTCATTGTTTTCATAAGACACACACACACACACACACACAAATAAATAAATATAACTAAAAAAATAAAAATAAATGTGATTTTCTCCACACAGTGGCCATTATTTTTCAAGCAACATGTTAACAAAATTTGGAAAGTATTTCCCTCACATGGATGATTTCAAGAATTTTTACATTGATTAGCCAGCATTATTAGAAACATTTGTTGTGCAGTTTTCCCCAACTAGGCCTAAATGATTTAAAGATTTTTAGTATTATTTTGATTTTTGCACACAGATAAATCACTTTTTATAACTTAAGCCCAGTGTGTGTATCTGTGTGTTCTAAACAAACATAGAGACAACTTGGCCTCTGTATTTTTCAGTTGCTGTGTCCAACAAGAGAGGTAAGTGTTTGTGCCTGTGGTCTTGGTAGGCAGGCAGGCCTGCCTTTAGTGTGTTTGGGCTTGCGTCCGTTAAGGGAATGGCCCCTTCATGTACTCTCAAGCTGTATTGTATTCTTGTATTCAATCTGTACTGTCTTTTTTGTCAGCAGGCAATGTGTCTTTGTTGTCAAGCCGCTGATATCACTGTGTGTGTGTGTGTCTGTGTGTGTGAATGTGTGTGATGCTGTGTTCTGTGCCTGTTCCAGTTTGCTTTGCCAGCGATCCTTTCCCCCTTGTGTGTTCTCCTACCTCAGAGCAAGCATACACACACTCATACACACGCATGGAGAAATCCACCCATGCTCA